>QLNU02013614.1:16436850-16492531 GCA_006491805.2 Dysdera silvatica
ACACCAGTTATATGTACACGGTGTACAATACAGTGTACACACGCCGGATATGTGTACGGTGCCTGACCACAGTGTACACCGGTTATGTACACGGTGTACGAAATACGGTGTACACCAGTTATGTGCCACGGTGTACCAATGCAGTGTACGCAGTTATGTATTACACAGTGTGCAGTACAGTGTACACACGCGATTAATAATGTGCACGATTAGCCGCAATACAGTGTAGTACAATGCAGTGTACACACAGTTATATGTACACAGTGTACAACCACAGTGTACACACCCAGTTATATGTACACGAGTGTACAATGCAGTACACCAGTTATATGTACACGGCGGTGTACAATGCAGTGTACACGCAGTTATGTATTGCAGTGTACAATACAGTGTACACACACCAGTTATATGTACACTGTATTGTAGCAAATTAAGTGTTTAACAGTACTATTCGTTATTTACCAAACTGTGACACAAAGACACGAAGAGAGCCATACAGTACAAGATAAATTTATTCAATCGGTGTGAAGATATTGATGATATATCGGAAGCGTAAAATTTCGGAAGTGACATTGGCATTTGTCAATGTTCTCGTAAATTCAAAAATATTAGTGTCACTTTCGAAATTTTACGACTCAGATGTATCGTCAAAATCTGTATACAGATAGAATAAATTTATGTTGTATACAGTATGGCTCTCTTCGTGTCACAGTTTGATAAGTAACGAATAGTACTATTGGAAACTTAATTTACTGCAGTACAGTGTGCATATAACTTGTATGTGATGATATGATTGGGTTATAAATGGAGAACAGACAGCAATTGCTTTTGAATTTAAAGCAGTAACTGTTGCAATGTTGGAGCATGATGCTATAAAAGAGCGTCGATTGATTTCTTCGACTCTAGATTAGGAGGGCAGTGGTTTGAATGATAAAATAAAAACTTAATTGGTGAATTAATTTTGGAAATAAAATACTGATTTTTTATATTTGTTTTAGTTGCAGAAAGAAATTGTAGTTAAGAGAAAATTACGAAGGTTTTCGTCATCGCATATTTAATTTTAAAACATTAATCTATCTATAATGACTTTTCAAATATAAACATAATAAATCATTCGTTCTTCTACAAAAAATAGTGACACCTATGATTTGAAATATTGATTTTTCAAAACACTCATTAATATGATTTGCGGATCAAGTACCGAAGTCGTCATAGTCTATCCGAAATTTAATAAAAGAAAATTTAACGTGAATCTTTTTTCAGCTTTAAGAAGCAAAGCAAAAGGAGAGTAGATGGAATTACACATGGAAGTGATGAAAATTTTTCTAAGCACGTAGGAAATTTAATTTGATTCGCCACCATTCATTACGTCATAAATTTTCAATGTGACATTTTGGAAATTGATTAGATCAGATCATTTGAATCCGGATATGGATGAAAAAATTTCTTGATATATGAGCATACGAAAACTTGATAACTTTCCTTTTCGAAAAACGACATGATATATGAGCATACGATAGCTGTATAACTTTCTTTTTCGAACAACGACATCATATATGAGCCAGCGATAAGATATAGGCCCTTTTATTGTGGCCCGCCATTGAGTGGAAAACCAAGGCCAATGAAGCTAATATGAAATTTATGTCGTATTTTATATAAATAGATTTTTCTAATTCAATTAATAATTACAAGAGTAGGAAGTATAAAATGTAAACAAGTTTATAACACTCAAAGTTGCATATAGATCTTGCAAACTTTTAAGGTATGGCTTCCTATAATTATTATGGAAAGAATATTCATATTTTTGATGATAGTGTTCTCTAGGAATGCGAATAAAAGAATATTAAATGTCATTTGGACTAGTTATTTGTAATAAAACGTTTCACGAGTGGTATTTAAATTAGGTTATTAAATTTATTAATTATAATTAATAAACAAACACCAGTAACATTCAGTAAATTTTCACTTTTACCCGATTGTTAGATTTTTCATTAATTACCTTCGATCATGGTTTTTATTTATCATGAAAACATTTTGTTTTGCTTGTTGAGTCAAGTAATCCATCACAGTAAGGCAGTAGAAATTGAGAGAAAAGATACATTTATTCAACCTGTGTACATTTTTGATGATGCATTTGGTGCATAAAATTAGGAGGATTTACATTTGTATATTTGAAAGGAAGAAAAGTTTTGAAAAAAAAAAAAAATTGAAATTTCAAGCAAACTTGTAATTTTGATTCATTTCTTATTGGAATCGTAAGACGTAGGCTATTTTTTAATCATAAGGCGTAGACTAATCCAAAATTTTCTTCAAATATTTTTCATTTGATTTGCAATTATTTAAAATTAAAAAGTACACGATGACAAGTAATATTTCTTATCAGTCGAATCAATTTCACGAATATTGTCGATTGCAAACTCCGCAAATTTGTCATTCGTTTGTAAAATAAACTGATAATCAAAATAACGAGTGGAACGAACTTTCTGAAAACCATCCTCCTAAAACGATTGCATGAAAGCAGAAGAGATAATACCCTTAAAATATCTTTAGAATTTCCAGAAACCGAAATTCTCTTTTTGAGAAGAAAATTAATAAAATAAATATCTTGAATTTGTATGAAGATTAATAGAGAGAATACATATTCGAATTTTCAACCTCTTGCAGGCAGTGGTGTAGGCAGGAAGTTCATAAGGGGAGGGTTATAGGCTTAATGTGAGGGGTTACAGAGCTACAACTCATATATTCCTATGTAAAATATACAAAATTTCATTGAAATGGGGGTTACAACTCCCAAAACCTCCCCCTGGCTACGCCTCTCTCTGTAGGGCATTTGACATTACACTTTTCCCGTTGAATACCTCTTTAACTCAGATAGCAAAGGTCGTCCTGGGACTGCAGATCCTCGGGATTCATAGGACGATCTGAAGATCATCGGGACGTCCATGACGATCTAAACATCCTCGGACGTCCATAGGACGATCTAAACATCCTCGAATAGACGTATCCTGGTAGGACGATCTGAACATCCTCGGACGTCCATAGACGATCTTGAACATCTCCGACGCCCATAGGACGATCTTTGCTATTTGGGAAAGAGGAGGCAGAAGTTCAAAAAGACCAGGGGAAACTCTTCTTTGTCCTCACATTTAACTGAGCGGTAAATAAGTAGGGGAAACAAATTAATTGCTACAATGGATTTCCTTTTGCTCAATGAGTAATAGATTCCTTTTCTATTAATGTCGGTTTCGGCAAGCGGAAATATCAAGTCGTCCTCAATGTTTTATCTTTTCCGTACGCTAGTTCGTTATCGATGAAAACGACACGTTTTCTGAAAGGCGGTTTACACGATTGGGTATTTTGAAAACGATTGGCTGTTTCGATAGTGGTCGGCGAAGAAAGTTAAATTGCTCAAGAAAATTTGAAAGATCGGCTCCATTGCAAATTAATGATTTATTTAACTTGATAATTGGAAAATCTGTAAGTTTTTCCAAAAATAAGCGGAATTTCGCCGAAGGATTTTGATTAGATGGATAATAAATCAATATATTTCGATCAATCAGTATTTATTTCACGGAGATGAACGATTATACATAATCGGATACAGAGGACCAATATCAGAGTGGTGGCTTGGAAGAAGACCGAGTAAAAAGACGGGTCACAAAAATGTTTTAATCGGTCTGTCTGATGTATCAGTTTTGATAATTATGTGCAAAAAAAAAAAGAATTAGAGAGTAGTTTAAACCAACGGTCGCCAACCTTTCAGACCTCACGGACCACTAAATTCATAATTTTAAATCCCGCAGACCACATTCCGTGAATTTAGTGCAATATAAAGGTGGAAATTGTCATTCAGAATATGAGAATTTCTTAGAATATTATTTTTGTTTTATTATTAATAAAACATTAAAAATGCACATAATGTCCAGCTTTTTCTGCGGACCACCAAAATTTTCTCGCGGACCACCGGTTGGCGACCGCTGCTCTATCTAAACAGTAAGTTGCACTGGCAAAAATTTAAATATAACAAATTAAAAAGCATTTTTAAAAGATTATCCACAAATTAGTATTAACTTAGAAATTATAATTTTTGGACACTTTAATGAAAAATTTATAAAATAAGGGAGGGAATTCTGGTGCGTGGGTTAGTCGATTCTAACATATTCCCGATATTCAATGCAACAATTAATTTATTGCTTTCCACAATGAGAATAGGTGGGTTGGTTGTGTTTATGGCGCAAGGACAGCAATGGTCATCCTGACTAATCAAGCTGACATACAATGAGAATAATTTGTGTGAATTATAAATACATACGCGACCCCTAACTCGCATTAAATGCGAACAACTGTTACTCTGATATTGGCATAATGACTAAAAACATATCGTTTCGAGAGAAAACCGTTTTCTTTGTCAAGTGAATGCAGAATAAGGAGTGTATGGAAGACTTAAGTTTTTATACAGGCGTGTTAGGAATTGTCATCTGGGGCAAATCAAATGTTGAGGATTCTCAGCATCAGAATTCTCATATCGATTGACACCAGGTATCCACTTCCATATGGTACAATCATTCATTCTAATACCAGCTTTAGTTTTAATTGCTTTTTAACCCTGTTTTAATAACGTTGTTTTAGTTTTTTTTAAACTTCATTTTCAATCCTCAAACCTCAGCAATCTTACTATAAATATTTCAAAACTTATACTAGAGAGAGAGAGAGAGAACTTTCCAGAATTTTTACCAAACCACGAGTCGGAAGTAGCTGTCTGGGACAGCCGGTGGAATGGTGTCGCCAGATGGGAATTCCCAACAAGAGGATATACAAATTTAGAACTCTCACTCACTGTTGATACTGCCTTCACTTTACAAAGGAAGCAGATGGCTTGCAAAATAGCGTATTTTTAAATCTCGTACCAGTGTTAAAACAATAGTTGTTATAGAATCTTTCTGTGAAACTTTATGCTGTCTTCTTATTAACCCGCGAGAACGCGCGCCGATTAGAGGAACGCGAAGACGCGCGCGGGGTGCTTTGCACCCCATCTAATTATATAGCATTATTTCATTAAAAATGTCCAATTTTACGGGGAACAGTAACTGGAATTTTCACTTTGTCGCCCTACCCAAAAAGATCGTTACTTTGAAGGCAACAGGAAAGAGTTCGGTCAGTTTCAAAAGCAAGGGTGGGCGTTTTTTTTTCACAAATTGTAAGTTGTGGGGTGTGAAACACACCCCACGCCTGCTCGCGGGTTCAATACGAAAAACCAATTTTAAAGAAGAAGATTAAATCACTAAAAGGCTTTATTTGTTCACAAAATTTCAGAAAACATGGCTTTCCAAGACATTAATAAGATAATACACCAATAACAAAATAAATAATGTAGAAAATCTTCGTGGAACGAAACCCATACGAAGAGCCGTCTTCCTTCTCACGTCGAAAGTGTTTTTCAAGAACTGAAAATACTCGGCATCAAGTGTCGAAACAATTTTGCCCGAAACATCCTAAAATTGGCTGACGATAAAGAAATGTAGAACACTTTTGAAGCTGAAAAGTATAACATCTAAAATATATTAGTTGTTCTTATTTATGCCTTTCCTGTCACTAACTGTTCTATTTGGTTGTGCGTGGGGTTTTTCCATTCAGGGCGCCAACTACTTCACTAGAATTTGGCGCCCCTGATGATAATTCTCGGTCAACTTAAGGTAGGAAAATAATAATTAATGGCAACACATTTTTCAATTAATTTGGTCTATGGAATTATGCGGCAAAGTCACGAATATGGCGTAAAGATGCACTGTCACCACTATGGTCAATGGTAAATAAAGTTAGTTGATGGTAGATGTTAATTAATAATAGTTGATTGTAACTTAAGTTTAGAATACCATGCACATAAACCATTTAACGTTCTGACTCCATTTTTGCAGCATTTAAATATTCTACTGAAATTCTAAGTGTCAATATTGAAATAACGTATCGAACGCAGTTCTAACAGAAACTTAACGTTTATTAAACTTCAACAAAGCTAACGACGACGATGATGATAATGAAGAAATACTAAAGTCACATTATAAATTCGAAGAAAAAACTAAGAACACATTCTTGTTTCAATAGTACGACGAACAACGTTTAAACAACTTCCTAAGAGAGTCGTTAAACTGCCTTGGTTAATGCGATAGCTTCTAAGTAAAACAAAATGTAACGCACGTAACCAGCCAGCAACGCAACGGAAAATATTTCGATAAACGCTGAAGTCCCATGGCAAGTGCAAGTGGAAGTGGCAATACCATACTTCGGATGAAACGAATGTAAGTTAAGTAAGGAATCTACTACCGCCGAGGAGTAGTTGAACGTAGAATAAGAGTTCAAATAATATTAAATGAAGATTAAGAAAACATATTCTGGGTTGACTGTCCTCCAAGCAAAGCAGAGGAAAGATTGAAGGCGTGATTGTAAATTCAGTCTGAGCGGTTTAAATACACAGTTGGCGCAGGCGCTGTTCACGGTGGATGCAGCGCCTAAGCAAGAACGAATTATCATATCACAATACGCGCAGGAAATTGCTGACGTAAGCCACTTGATATTCCCAGGATCAATACGGATTACTATGTCACCATAGGTCAATAACAAAGTTTAATGTCACTATATTTAAACTTTGTGAATTGATACGAAAAAAAATCCCATTCAGAAGAAATTGAAAACCGTCGACGCTAAAATTTAGAAAGCAACACCATCTTATACTCAAAATAAAAACTTTCTAATGTCATTGCGAAAACAAAAATTGGAAAGGTGCTATCTCATTTAATCGAAAAAAGTTGATGTTATCTTGTCAACAAGATGTTATAAAATGAGGTAATCAGGCTTCGGTAGCCATGGTATAATAATTCGTTTAACGAAAGTCCATCCACTTCTTAAAACAAGTCATTTTAGTAGCATTTTTTTGCGCTATTTTAAATTAAGATTATTTTGGTTACTTTTTAATTCGGCTTTAATTCTAGCTTTCGTTTTAATTGCTTTTTAACTCGGCTTTAATAACGTTGTTTAAATTTTTTTAAACTCCATTTTCATTTTAGCTCTAGTTAACTGTTTATTAACTCTACTTTAATTTTAGTTTCTTGTAGTTGTATTTTAAATTTAACAAAAGGATTTTGAAGAATATCCACATTGTACCTGTATTTTGCTTCGAGAAGGATACCAGAGGATATTTAAGAAAGAAAAATTCCATTAACATGTATTTCGTTTTATCTGTACCCTTTTGTGATCAGTTTTGCAGCAAATGACTTCCATGTTTAGCTTAACGTTGTCTTGGAGCTCAACATGAGCTTAAGAACCATCTGAATATCTAATTTGAAAACACCAGCCAGTACTTTTACCTAACGTATTTGCGTAGTTAAAATGTAACAAATAAAACATATTTTGTATCTCGTATATGTAGCTAAACTCTTTATGATGATAAACAGAAGTACTTAACATTGCCAATGTTTTACAAAAATTTTTTAGTGTTTTGCTTAACAGGAAATGTTAAGCTGTATGAAACAAAAATGTATACAATCTGGTATTCACTGAGAAATGAATTTTTAGCTTGTTTTAAGGTTTTTCATTCCCTTTGTCTGTTCGTTTGGTAATAATATATGAAACATCCTTTTCCATTGTGCATAAAATGGGAAGGCTATGGATATATTTGATAGTGTATTGTGTACGAAAGCCCATTTTATATTCATAAGAAGATAGTTCAGTTTGCTATTCGGGAAAAGAGGTATCTTCTGCTACGAAAATAAAATTTGTCCAATCTGTTTTAAGGTAGCCTTTATTTCAAAATGTACTTTTTTCTATATACGAGAGCGGACGATTTACATGAGCGAGTGCAATAGTTTTAAATACTTGGAAATCGACCGCCGAAGGCAAATTTAATAAAGCTTCAAAGATCTTATAAGGTTCCTCTTCTTTTCGAATTTCTCAAGTCTGTAAAAAAGAAAAGAATTCCTCGTTAGCTTTAAGAGCTTTCATTTTTAAGAAAATCGAAAACTTGCGCTGAATTTTAATAGTTATAGGGTAATTATAGCTTAACAGAGTAGTTAATAATAATCTTCTAAGTCATGCGGTATTTTTTAATAATTTCCAGCGGATTAATTCAACTTGCTTTAGAAATATGCAAAGGCTGACCGGGATATAATGGTTGTTTTTCTCGTAAAGATAATTAGCATAAACTAATTTTCATTATCACCAATATATTCTCAACTACATAGCCAGAGAGCTGGCCTACTGGGCCTGTCGTTCGAATTAGTGCTCGGCTAACGAAAAACTGTCAGAAGGCCTACGTATTTTTGATCAATTTCTTTAAAGAGAATACATATACACTCTATAACAAAAAAATCGACGCACCAAGAAAGAGTTGTCCGATTGTAATGAAATTTCGTATGCAAAGACATTTTGACCGAACATGCAAATGATTAAAATTTGGTGTCCAATGAATGAATAGCGGGAACTCCAGCGCATCGGAACTGCGCATTCAGCAGGTGTATATAAGGAGCGATTCTCAATATGTGGTCAAAATTTCTGTTGCATTTTGACTGCGGATATCTTACGTCGACTGTAACAATGCCTCGCCGAAAGATTCGTGCTCATTACGAGCATATGTCAGAGTTTGAAAGAGGTCGTGCTATCGGATTGAAAGAGGCTGGTTGGACGAATCGAAGAATCGCTGGACATGTGGGTCGAAGCGATGCGGCGATTGGACGGTGCTGGCAAGAGTGGGTCAACAACGGCAGATGTCAGCGTCGGGACGGCAGCGGTCGACCTAGGGCCACAACAGAGCGGGAAGACAGAGCGATTGTCAGAGAAGCTATCTCAGCCCGGAGTGTCTTGGACCGCTAGACGAATGAGGACAGGAAACAACGCTCTCTTTCTCCGTATGTAAAGATGTAAGATATTATTACCCTTCGTATAATAAATTCCCCCACAAAAACTCACAAAAATCTCGCCCCGGAGGCTTTCTTGTGTTGACCATATTTGGCAATTGTGTTATCCCTGCGGAGGGTAATAATACCTTAACACCTTTACATACGGAGAAAGAGAGCGTTGTTTCCTGTCCTCATTCGTCTAGCGGTCCAAGACACTCCGGGCTAAACGGAGGGACCCTGGTTCGAATCCAGGATGGGGAAAGCGTCTCTTTTTCTCCAAAATTACATAAGCTCTAGTTTGAGCTGTAATTAAAACGTGGGTGGCAAAAATTATTGTATAATAAATTCCCCCACGAAAACTCACAAAATTCTCGCCCCGGAGGCTTTCTTGTGTTGACCATATTTGGCAATTGTGTTATCCCTGCGGAGGGTAATAATATCTTACATTAAAAATATCATAACACATATCTTACTAACATATCTTTTCTTCTATTATTATATATATAAAATGAAATAATAATAATATAAATTATATTATTATCCATATTAAAAATATTATAAAACGCATCTTAATAACTTATCATATTATTATATATTATCTTATTATTTTCTTATAATCATAATTATTTTTACATCCTCTCATCTCACATTGCTGAGTTTTGTAAATTAATTGTTCATACTACGATTTTTATAAGATATTTTTACCCCCTATAAGGTTAATACAATTGCCAAACTGGTTAACCTATAATGCCATGGGGCAGGCATTTTGGATTTTTGTTGGGAATTAAGAGGACTGATAATTTTTGACAGCCGCATTCTTAGCTCAATTTAGAGCCTTCTATGTAGAAGAAAATGAAAGCAAAATCCAGGTGATTGCATTTCTTCCATACATAAATAGCTCCAGTTTGAGCTAAGAACATGGTTGTGAAATATTATTAGTTGCTATGAATGCTGCTTCAATTTAAAACAAGCAAGTGAAAGAAAATCGCCTAAGGTCGATATTTAAATTTAGCGGGTTTCAATTAACATTAATTTGCAACTCTCTAATCCGCAACTCTCTAATTCGCAACTCTCTAATTCGCAACTCTCTAATTCGCAACTCTCTAATCCGCAACTATCTAATTCTCAAGTAACTCGGTAGGTTTTCAACGTTAATAGTAACCACCATTATTGCATATACAGAAGATCTTCACCTTACCCTTTTTATTGCATACGTACGTACGGACAGACAGACAGACAGAGAAACCGAAAGCAACGACGGGTTCAATATCTATTGAAACCCGCTAAAAATAAAAACTTAATTTTGGGTAGGTCATGAACATTTTTACAAAGAGATTCACTATAGTCATAGTTATTCTTATCACCTATAATTTTATAGATATTATATTTATTTACATATAGTTCATATTTACCCGGGAAACATTGGATAAAAACGGAGTCTGATGAAACACAAGCTGCCGGAATGCCATTTGCCGTTCTATAAGAAATTTTGCGTATTAAATTAGCATAACGAATTTAATCAGCATCACAAAGCCAGGGAATTGAATAAGAAAATTAAGTCTTTTTAATTGAAGTATCTTCAGAATACGTAAATAAATTATTGAACTGGCATTTCGTTTACGTATGAAATTCGTTAAAGATTATTCGTTAACCAACTTATCGGATATGGTTAGCCCTCTATTAGAAAATAGTTTAAACCCATTGGAATTTAATGCGATTACCTTAAACATGTCAAAATTTATAATTTATTTTTAACCAATACTGGCTTCTATGTTCCATCGTTTGATTTTATTGGATAATTTATTTGCGTGTGTTCATCTTTGTACTCTGTTTATTATTTACTTTTACATCCTCTATGCACATTCGCTTCTTTTAGCGTAGAAAAGTCTTTGCTGTTTCAAGCTAATTATTAATTATAAATAATTAATAGGTCATTTCAGCGCATGCAATGTTTCTTATTTTCAAATAAACTTCATTGATTTCAAAACCATTATATTTGATGTAAGAAATATACTTAATAAAATATTTTTTTTCATGGATCTGTGCGCGAAAGGCAAGAAAAAGTAGAAATATATTGGGAAAAGGAAACCAGAAAAATATTAAAAGGAGGAAATACAAATGCTGAAAATTTTTGACATCTAAGACTTGAAATTATGAAGATCCTCTCCCCTGTGTTTGACATTGATGTTTGAGGCAAATGGTCTGATTGCAATAGATGAAACTCATCCTGGAGTAATGTTATTTGTAGATGTGCCTGAATTCCGAGATGGATCTTGGTCAAGGAGTCTAGAGGTTGATGGACCTGCTGGACCGTATAGGCTGGAGATAGATGTAAATGCTCGATTCTGAAGGCCAGAAGTCGATGGCACTGCTGGATCCTGGAGAGCACTTGTTGACAGCAGGGGCTGAAGACCACTAGTTGATGCATGTTGATCATTACTGATTGGCCGACATTGTAAAAGTATAGCAGGATCTGGTCCATCTACCACGGTTGAGCGAAAAAAATCATCAGGTGTGAATACATTTTTGTTGAGAAGCCATATCCTACATGATCTGAATGCGTGTTTAAAAATTCTCACATTTGCTGCCCTAGCAGATGCTGATCCAAAGCTTTGGGCCACTTGGAACGTGGTCATTGGTCTTCCTGTGTGCATTGCCATCACGTTATCTGCATATGATATGCAAATATAGCGTATTCTTACTCCAGGTGGTGATTTTTAACACTAATTATTACATAACTGCAATATACATTTACCTTGATTTGATACTAAGGGTTAAACATTACTTAATCTTCAAAGATTTCATCCTTACCCTACTATGGTGGCATTGACTGCACCATATATTTGTTATTTATTTTGGATTAAAGTACTGAATAATGTATTATATTTCCCATATGGAAGTTCTGAAATTTGTATTATTGTAAATTGCAACTTTCGATATGGGCAGCACAAAGAAAAGTCCCAGACGTTTTTTATGGCTTACTGGTGGCACTGAAAGTTCAAAAACACAAAGAGAAAACTCATGTACTTGTCGTTCACTTTATGACATCATATCTCGTCCTTTGGGTATAAATCCGGGAGGAGTCACTAGTTTGACGTAAAAAACTGCAGAAGTGCGGGAACGTTTTGACCAACCATGGAAAGCATTAGGGGGGGGGGGGGGACCATGTTAGATTAAGCACTCCGAATTGGGTAAAATAAAGTTGTTTCATACTAATTGGTTGATGGAGGAGTGATTGCCAGCTATGCGGTATCTGAAGGAAATATCAAGAGATTGAGAGAAGAAAGAGACAAGCCTTGGCATCCTGATTATAAGGACGTATTTTGAGCTTTCTCCTAAAGTTTCGGAAGAGAGACGGGCCCCAGCCAGGGCATAGGAGAATATATATAGGCGAATAGGGCATAGTCGTCTTCATCTGCTCTCCAATCTACGAACTTTGACTTCAGAACTAGGAGTCCATATTTAAGAGCCTTAATATTTATCGTTTGCAAATACAACGTCAAAAGAGTAGCTTCGCAGAAAACTGATCAGAGAGTTTCAGGGTCCACAATCCGCAGTCAGCATCGCCTTAATTCTCACAGAGACCGATTTTTCCTTGACGCAATCGACGTAAGAGACTCCTCCGCCATCTTTAACGACTGAAGGACATAAGCATTGCATCACATAGACTTTTTCTCTGAGACGTACATCCACTACTTACTCCTTCGTCCAGCAGCGTGACTACACATCGCCTCTGAGATGATCGTTTAGTCCAGAACGCCAGTTACGTCCGACAAGCTTTCCTATCACGACGTACGCGGAAAACCAACCGACCGAACACATTGGACCGGAAAGAACACAACCGCCCGATACAACACTCCGTGGAGAAACTGCTTCTGACTTATTTCTACCAACGTCCAAAACCCCACCGGACCACATCGATCACGCAGTACCGTCGCCGCAGACGTCCCTAACGAGTAGCAGCAACGCCAGAGACTACAACACTGTAGCATGCGAGTCGTTTTTCCTCCATTCATTTTTATAGAAATCGCGGAGTGTACACTCTTAATCAATTGTATAGCCTAAATAATTGCGCTGCCCATATTAGGATAACTACCTGCTTATAATTATGTAAGTACATGATTCTTTTTATTTATTCATGTATTGCTTATGGTATTAGACTAATTGTAGGGCTTACTACCACCGTTGGTATTTCTAATTGCGTCATGAATGATTAATTCATTTTTGAAAAATACTGTTTAATTGCGGGACTGACCAGCTTAGATTATTAGAGTATTAACCGTCAAATTATACAGCATTTAATACTGCTAACGTAACAATATAATTCTGCTATAATCAAGAAATTTACTTATTGTTTATTAGCTTAGTTCAAATAAATATTTAATTGTTTAAATTGGTTTTACCTTATTTATTCATTCGCATTACGATCACGTCCAAAGCAACGAATCAGGTTATAGTGATTCATAACAAAGACGTCAGCCATTCACCTTTAGAATGACTATCTAGTCTCTTCGATAAATAGGTAATTACCAACCAAAGTATGTAACTCGTAGTATCTGGTGTATTTAGATAGCGTGCAAAAACATGTAAATTTTACTAAAATAATATCAAGTTGCAGGTAAAAATATTTATCTAATTATTATAAGAATTTAACCCTTTTTCACTCCACTGGCTCCGCTGGAGCGACATTCAGTATATGGCTTTGAATTCCTTTGGCTAAATAGCCTGGAGTGCAAAGGGTTAAGATGATTTCAAACAGTCGTTATTGTCCACGCGAGCTCCCATGGCAGTTCTTCCTCAGCAATAGCACACTGTTTTCAAACATATATGGTGTAGGGAAAAATAACACATAGTACACTTGCCTCGTGCGAACTTTATCCCTACTCACCCTATGTCACAAATGGATGTTGCCACGTTCTAATCCGGATGGCACGTAATTATTGAAACGGATATAAACTAGTATTTATTAATCTAACTTCACCAAATATTTTGCCAGCATTTTTCTGTTTCCCTATAATGTCAATTTTAATGTTTCTTTTATCATTGGTGTTCCATTATTTATTTTTCTAATTCCTTTATCTTGTTTTTACATCCCGATCAATAAAAAAGAACAATTTCTAGGTACGATAAACATAGTTCAATCATTATAACATTTTCTCTTAAGAAACATATTTGTATACGTACTTATCTCTTAAGAAACACATTTGTATACGTACTTAAAAAGAGAGACTTTGAAAGCTGTACGGGTAATCTTTATTTACGTTTTATTTCTTCCTATAGCTTACGGATGAAATAAAAAAGATTGGGTTTATGTCCAATAAAATTAATTACATCTTCTATTATCCTAACTTCCACAACTTTATCTCCGTATCAAAGTCGGTCACAGAGGAGGGGGTGTTTGGGAGTTAAAGCCCCTATGTGAACAATTTTATTGGCTGTAAAATAAAATTTATTATGTGAAAAAAAAAAAGAAATTTACTCTCAAAACTAAAACATTTTTCATCAACCCCGTTTATGAAATCCCACACACGGGCCTGTTTTACATTTGTTTTTGTAAGTAGTTTTATAAGAGTTGTTAAAGAAACAGCAGCGGATTTATTTACTTGATATATCAAATCTTACTGAATTGTTATAGACAAATAAGCAAGTGGTACAAATTCTAAAACTTGTTTACGTGACAAAGAATATTTATGAAAAAAAGAGAAAGGTACTGCTTAAATTGGATTTTAGTTCCCATTTCTTAATTTTGTTGATTTTATGGATAGAATAAGATTGGGTGGTAAAATAAATCCAAGCTGTACAAAAACCGAAGTATATTTTCTAGTTTTATATGCAGATGTATCGAAGGTTTACAAAACTTTTACATTACGATATAAAAGATGCTTTTAGCCGCTCTCTCCTCTCACCGAACGCAAACAGTTGTTGTCAAGGAATTTTGCTCTATATCATGATGTTGTCCAAAATGAAAAGTCACACACTCTAGGGAGTAATGACTAGCAATGAAAAAGTGTGCCACAGTATTGGGTCTCCTAAAAGAAGATATGACTGAAAGCACTTCCGGGATCGCATATTTCTTGTTTCAGTACTTAGGAATACCTTTAACAAGAAGACCTCATTTTGAATTTTAAGGTTAGGTGAAAAATGCTAAGCTGCGGCTCTGGAGATGCAAATGATGATGAATGGTGGGGATATGTTGTTCGAAATTTTCTTTCTTCGCTAAAAAATGAGGTCACGTGAATTCCTGCTAGAAGCTTTTAAGCCAGAACAAAGCTTAACACCGAGCAGAGCGTTTCCGTCAAAAGGCAGAAGATACTGTAAACAACACAATGCACTCTCTGCCTATGGGGCTCTCCCCATCTTTGTCTCTCCCTATTTACATATCTCTCTGGCATGTTTTGAAAAGCAACAAATTCCAATACCTGTTTTATTCAGTGGTTTAAAGATAGGCAATATTCTTCAAAATAATTTCCTATGCAGCCTTTTAATACTTTCCGTTTTCTCTTTAGTTGAAACAATTTGTTTTGAAGCAATAGTCGATTATTATTAATAGAATAACGAGTATAATTTTATCACTGGTCGGAATATGAAAGAAAAGGGAAAAGAAAAGCAAATAAAATAGAAAGAAAAACAAGTAAAGTAGAAAAGAAAAATGGAAATAAGTATAGTTAAAGTAATAGAAGAAGGAAAATAAATTAGAAAATAAATTTGAGAAAATAAAGAAAACGACTCCACTTAGTTGGATGACTGACAGTTGAAATGACTGATTAATCATCATCTCTCCCTCAATAAAAAAAACACAGTATGCACACACACACACACACACACAGGGTGGTTATAATTAAACTTTGCCTATTTAGAGCATCCTGGAGCCTGAATCGTTCATCGTATTGACGCCAAAATTGGTCTATAGACTATCCAAAGGATGCGAAAAAGGAATCCGAAAAAAAAGTTTACTTCAAAAACGTCCGATATGGGGCGCTTTTAAGTAAAGTGCTGCAAAAGTAATCTGTGAAATTAACAAAACGAAACAAATCACATTTTTAACGTTTAGTAACACTTATTGCATCGAAACATTTCAAATGAACGTTGTGCGAGCAATAACAGTACACCTGCGCTGCAGTCGTACAACGGCAAAAAAATGATTTTATTCACGCAGACAGCGCGTAAAGAAATGCAGCAAGCAAGCAGCTGTTAATCTTGTACAGGACGATGTAACGGAGGTTGCTCAATATGGCGGCCCATCATTAGAAAAGCAAACCAAAGAAATTCTTAGAGAGGCATGGCTAAGCACAACAGATCTTATTCGTTAACTTCAAACCTGAAAATTTCGTTGCGTGTCCAAATACGTCATTGGAATTCCGAAGTATGGCTACCTAGTGAAGGTTTTTTCATCTCCAAAGAAAGCCAATGGAATACCAATCTTTTTCTAAATCTGGTAACTTTATAAAAAATGTATCTTTTGGCATAGGGAGCATTCAAGTATTACGTAAGCACCTTTGCGGGAGTGGGTGGCTTTTGTGCTTATTTTCCTATGTTAGTTAATATTAATTTTTGCTTATCAATGAGGGGAGGGGGTGGGAGGAAGGTGTTGAAAGTGGCCAAAATATTGCTTACGTGATACGTGAACACTCCCATAGCTGCTATCATGGGGCGGGGAGGGGGGGTAATTTCTTTATGAAAATTGAGCAGAAGTACGGCAATAAGGAAGGGGAATAGCCATTTTGAAGCCATCTGCTTCTTTTCCGGAATCAATCCTGTTGTTTTTTATCCGTATATTATATGATATACTCAGTGGCATACTGATAACTTCCACCATAGGGAAAGCCCGAGAGGAAAAGGACCCAGTTCGTCATTGTTCATTTTCCTCAAAACGTGTAGTAAGTCATTTGAGAAAAAAAAGTATATTATTTTACAGTTAATAAGGCAAAACATTAATCACATGATCGATCAAAATCATCAGTTTCCAAATAGAAGGAAATAGCCTATGGCAAACTCAGAAGCAGCATGAACCTACTTCAAAGGGGGAGGTCATTACAACTCAGTACCGCCAATGAATTTGGTAAACCAAATGACTTTCAATTTTAGTTCTGTTTAGCAAAAATATTGGAATGTGTTTGTCGCTGGCGGTGGCGGATTATGAATTTCCAGGGGCCAGGCGCGGGCCTGGAGTTCACTCCATACCGTCACTACTATGGAGTCGCGCTGCTATAGAGTCCCTTCTATACCGTAGATAACAAATACATGCCAAACCTGCCAAACTGATACGCGACGGAATGTCGCTGGGACCCGACACTACTTGCAAAATGTAAGAAAAATACTATTAATTTTAATATTTTCCCCACAAGGAAGAAGAAAAAAGGTTGAATCTAGTGGCAAACAGCACATTTGATCCGTATACTTCCCGTCAGTGGTATGATTGATTTGGCACGAGAAATCACCAAATTTGGTGTATGCTGTTGATTATGACGTAAACAAGCTAAGTTTTTGGGTGGAGTTTTAATCCCTTGAATTTCAAGTAACACGTGACCTAAGCAAGTTTTTAAAAACCAGTGAAATCTTAGCTTCTCATCTTTCTTCGTAGAAGGGCCGTACATGCGCAAACGCATGTGTCGTTGTATTAAAGCGATGTTAAATGGGCTGGCTTTGCCTTGTTATTGGTTTAACTATGATTTGAAATAACTTATTAAATATTGATTTTAAGCAAAAATTGTACTGGACATTTTTTATTCCTTTTTTCACAAGGAATCGTGTAGTGAACTTCTTTTCCGCCATTTTGTATACACCCTATATATATTACATAAAATTGTATGGATTGTGACATGTAATTACTATCTAAACGGAAAATGTAAACATAGACAAAAATAAAACAGAATGAAACAAATAAATAAACAAAGAAATAAATGAATGAATGAATGAATAAAGAAGACTAATGGAAGAGAAGTAAATGATAGGTTTCCGATATCAAGGATTTTGTTCTTCATCAGAGACCGCACAAAATCCACGATTTGCATGATTTGCTTTTTCTGACTACAATAATTGAGATTTGTGACTAACGATGCATGAAACAACTGCAATAAAAGTTCGGTAAATATATATATATAAGACTACAAACATAGACACGATCAAGTAGCGAAAATAGTCCACCAGAAATTGGCAGCGAATGCTGGCTTTCTGACAGAAAAATGCCCGTACTACAAATATGAGCCAGAGACCGTGCATGAGAACGAAACACACAAGCTTTACTGGGATAGAGCAATCATAACAGACAAGACAGTCCCACATAACCGTCCTGACATAACCCTCGTCGATAAATCGAATAAGACCACGTACTTAATCGACATAGCAGTACCCAACACCAATAACATACAGACAACCTACACAACGAAAATCACCAAGTACCAAGATCTCAGACATGAAGTACGAGATATATGGGGTATGGAAAAGATCCTCATCATCCCGTTAGTCATCTCAGCAACAGGGATAGTACCAAAAACGCTTGCGACGAATTTGGAGATACTCAACATTGACCCAAACACCTACATTGAAATACAAAAAGCCACAATCCTAAACACGTGTCACATTGTCAGGAAGTTTCTAGACATGGCACATTAAGAAGTGATGTAAAAAGAGGCTTGGGAACATGGCGCTCTGCCCGTCCCAAAGCCTGTTTCCGCCAAGAATGGGCGAGGAAAACTTTTTATATATATATATATGTCAAGCGTTTTTTGATTATAAATTTTCTTGTAGGCTTGAATTAAAAGTATTAAATAAATAAAAAATATTTTTTAAAAATTTTCATGAAAGACTCTAAAAATCCCAATTGTTATAAGCAGCCCAAAACAAACTCACAACATATAAACACGTTAAATGAGAGCTATAGATTTGAATTTAAATGTGACTTTGGGAATAGTGGGCTGCAGTATTCTGTCAGCAATAAATTGTATATATAAAGAACAATATACATATACCAAAATTCTAATATGATTATGATATGTAGTACCTTCTAATTTAATATATAAAAGTACGCCACACTTACGTGTATATTAACTTAGACTAAGCAGTAAAACTCATATAAATTAGAGTAGTAAAACCATATAAATTAAAGTAGTATAAACCATTTAAACTAAAAAAAAGAAACAAAAACTAAAATTTTAGTAGTAAAAAACGGAGGGAAGGGGAGAAAATGAAAGATTTATTAATATCAAGGATTTTGTTCTTCATCATAGATCATCATGTACACTGGTATGAAGAAATTAAGGACGAGATGGAAAAAGTAACGTAACAGTGGAACGAGAAGTCGGAACCGAAAGAAAGACCAATCAGGAGACTGCCTAGGGTCCTACACGGTAGGGCATTTGCGTATACGCATCATGATGTAATGTGGGCGTGTGGGTAGGGTATAAAGCACGAGGGCGGTGTACGCGCAGCATTTCAATGGAAGCTATTGCACAGCGTACAAATATTTGAACGAGGGAGAGTTGCTGTGGCAGTGCGAGATGTCCAACGGACAGTCCCGTAGACAACATCTGGATGATTTTACTCGAGGTCGAATCATTGGAAAGTTGGAAGAAGATCGAAGTGTGACGAGTGTAGCCGAGGAGTTCGTAATCGCACACAGCATCGTGTCACGAGCATGGACGGCATTTCGAACGACAGGAACAGCTGTCCGAAGGTTTAGTGGTGGTTGTCCACGAGCAACCATGGCAAGGGAGGACCGGTATCTTGTTCTACAGACGAGAAGAGATCGGTGGTTGACAAAGGGTGAAATCGCAAGCCACGTGCAATGCATTACTGGACGGTTGATATCGCGTTTTACCGTGGCTGGAAGATTACACACAGGTGGTTTATTCGCTCGGTGACCAATTCGGTGTGTGCCACTGGGCCTACCCATCAGGGATGGCGTTTTCTGTGGTGCCAGGAACACAAGGACTAACTGGGTAGCTCAGAAATGGGGTCGAGTGCTGTTTACGGATGATAGTCGATTTAGTCTCATTAGCGATTCTGGATGTCTATACATCTGGAGAGGGCGGAGAACAGGCAATCACCCCTCCAACATGGTCGAAAGGGACCGATTTGGAGGTGGAGGAGTTCCGGCTTGGGGAGGCATAATGCTTGGTGGTCGTATGGAGCTCCACATCTTCCAAGGAGGTTCAGTCACTGGCGATCGATATTATATCGAAGTTCTCTATCCTTAGGGCCCGGAATTCCTTAATTCTTTTCATGGATGATAACGCTACATCCTATCGTACAGCTGCTGTCGCTGAGCTGTCAGAGAGTGAAGATATTCATCGTATGGAATGGCCCGCACGGTCTCCGGACCTGAATCTAATAGAACACGTGTGGAATGTTCTCGGGAGATGCCTGGCAGCACGTCATCATCCGCTGGCAACGATTCCGCGGCTGCAATTGGCGTTACAAGAGGAATGGGCCATGGTGCCCCAAAGAACTTGTCGACAACTTCGTGCTGATCATGAACAAACGGTACACATCCTGCAATACGGTCAGTGATGATCATATCCCTCTACAGAAAACTGTGTATTTCTTATCGGCTGCCTCTCACCTTGATGTTTCGGTCTTCTGTCCTCCTGTGCTGAAAGCCCACTTTTGAATAAAAGTCCTTTGTATCCTTTGGATTCCTTTCTTGGTCAGTTGTTCACCTTTTCCATAATCTTACATTTCGACGATGTTATGGTATACTTTGTACCCATTTGCAACACAGGGATGGGACGTTACACAAGAGAAACTGTCCCATCCTTAATTTTTGCACACAAGTGTATAGATATATATCATCTGCTTCCTACATCAATTCATTATGAAAAGCCCAATACCTAATAATTAAAAACCTATAAAACCAAAGGCGAGTGTGAAAGAAAATAAAAAAAGGCAAAGAAACCGAAGTCAACGTGAAATATAGCACTTCTTTCCAAAAGTGCGCTATTTGAAAAATAGCGGCAATTATCCGTTCCGAACATTCTTTCACCCTGAAAAGACGTCAAGACTTTTTATTGCTTTCTTTTTTAGAAGTTAATAACCAACAATAAAAACATGTCGTCGAACCATAAAAATTGATGAAAGTGGAGCTCTGCGTCCGGCATATTGAACGGAGCTTTTAAACGCTCCTCCGGGCACCTATTTCTTATTGTTTTAGTTTATAGTCTGCTTGCCATAGATCGGTGTAAGAGACTGGGGGGAGAGGCGGACGATGCCGAGAAAAACGCTGCTGGAAACGTATCATCATTTATCTTTGACATCAAGGGTTCTGCGTTCAGTGAAACCTACCAAACCAATTTTCTCTGGAGCCAGGAAGGATAAAACGTAGTATTATTTATACTACGCTTCTAGTCTTCAATACACAAAGAGTTGACTTTTTAAGAGAAAAAATGAGTATATAAACAGATAATAATTATTTATAACTTTTCAATTTATAGACATGTAAAGAGAAAACTAAACTTTCTGGCTATCTTGTAAACCATGAAATTTTACCACGTACAGAGAAATAGTTGTTTAACTTCTTCCAGAGCACATTTACGAAAATCAAATGATGAGTATAAGGTAAAATAAAAATAAGGTTATAAACTTTAATATGCTAAGAAAAATTTTATAAAGTGAGAATGGGGAAGTCCTTTACGGGATCTACAAACTAACCCTCAGTTACGTAATACGATGTTCATTACCGAAGGTAAACGCAGGTAAAATGCAAACTAATGTATAGGATATGCCACAACTGGAGAGTGGTTCTCGCCACTGGAAAAAACAACAAACTTCAAAATATAATCTTCCAAAAATTCGTATATTTTTAATTGTTTGTACAATTTTATCAATCTTTCTTGTGTATTTGTGGTCATTTACAAAATCATGAAAAGTTATTTTGAGTCAAAGAATTTTAATTAACAATTAATTGTGAAGTCTGATTTTATTGGGACCATTACCAATTTTTGTTTTAAATGGCTTATTTTACCTACTTTCATATATTAATTTCGATATATTTTAGTTAGTAAAATACACTCTGTAATGTATTTAGTTCTCAAAATATTTTACACTTTTTTAAAGAAATCTAGGCTGATTTAAGTGAAGCGTTTTATTACGATAAATCCATACTCTTACATAAACAAAGGTTATACAATAAAACTCCCATTAATTGAACCTCATTTAACTAAACTAATTTACTACAGTTGTTTTTATAATTATTATTTATTTTAGAAGGCTCGTTCAACGTTTTTGCCCAGAAAACGCATTAGAAACAATTTTTATCAACGTCTTTTAGGCTTAGTAATATTAACACCGATGTCATGGCGTGGTTAGATGGTGAAACGATCGTAAAAAAAAGAAATGTTTTCTGCGTCTAGTAGGGCACGATCCCACAAGTTTCTACGATTCGGGCAGATGCTCTTACCAACTGAGCTACAGACGACGAAACAATCCAGTCCCTACGAACGTATTTAAAGCGCATTTTTCGAAAGCAGTCTATATACTGCCCTATTCCGCGACATAACCAGTTTCGAAAAATACACTTTAAATACGTTCATAGAATTTTTTTTTGTCGTCTGTAGCCCAGTTGGTAAGAGCACCTGCCCGGATTGTAAAAGGTCTTGGGATCGTGCCCCACTAGACGCAGAAAACATCTCTTTTCCTTACGAACGTTTCAGCATCTAACCACGCCATAACATCAGCGCTGCTATTACTACGCCAAAAAAAATTGATAAAAATTGTTTCTAATTTAATCTGCGTAGGGTTCGATTTATATAAATAAATAAATAAATAAATAAATAAATAAAAACACACATGTTTTCCTTCTCGTATAATCGGACTGCATAGAAGAACCGATTTAAATATTTGATATCGGATATATGCATTTAAAAATACGTATTTACTTTACCTATCGTATATGTGCAAAAATATCGGACTATGTCTAAAGCATTAAAAGTCCTAATTAGCACATACATGTACATTGCGTACCACTATCAATGTGAAAGTTACGTAATCTGTTCACTGAAAATTGATTTTGGAGCTTATACGAAATTTCGCTTATCCGAATTTGGGGCCAGGTCTTTTAATTCGAATAAAAGGGGTTTTACTATATTGAGTTTCTTCTTACCTACTACAATTGGTACGCAGAGCATTAATCATGTTTGATGCATTGGCGAAGAATTTGCCATAAAGTTTAATTAAAAAGTTTTCCATTCTGCGAAATTAATTTAAATCGCAGCGATTATTTTTTCTCTCTTGGCGATAGAAAAATTTTCGGAATAAAGCAAATTTGCAGATTTTGCGTAATTGAAAGTTCGCTGTGAGAAAAATCTCATTAAAATAATCATTCAAATTAACAAACTGCAATTACTGATTTTAAAACCCTCTATCCATCATTACCTTTTTCATAAATTTTATGGCCTTAAATTCAAAAAGGGAATTTTCTTAAAATTCAGGGACAGGGCGTTAATTAAAGTTTCCTCGACTATATTTTGTCGCTACAACAGTGTTCATTCTAGGTTTATTTCGTGGTACTGAGCGCCCTGCCCGCCCTTTCATGAAAATACGCTACGCCCCGCCTACCCTTGTAGAAAAATTTGCGCCCTGACATGCACCCCGTAATTAACGTTTGCGCCCTACTCGAAATCGGTCCTTTTCTCGAAAAACACCACCAAAAATATATCTTTGGTTTTATGCGTCTGGCCTGCTTATAATGAACATTCATATATAACGAGAAAGTCTTTGGTCCCATCCAATTTCCTCTACTTATAACGTCATCAGATATCATCATCATATTCAACCATTATCTATCCACTGCTGGATGAAGGTCTCTCCAAATGCTTTCCACACAAGTCTATCCTGGGCCATTCGTTTCCACGTCACCCCAACCTCTTTTCTTATTTCATCCACCCATCTAGTTTGAGGACGTTTTCTAGGTCTTCGGTGGTCTCTTGGAATCCAGTTCAGAATTTCTGTTGTCCATCGTTGATCAGTTCTTCTTGCAATATGCCCAGCCCATCGCCATTTCAGTCCTTTTACTTTAACAATGATGTCCTCTACTCTAGTTTGCTCTCTCACCCAAGTGTTTCTTTTTCGATCTCTCCTAGTTATTCCAAGCATGCACCTCTCCATGCTCCTTTGCGTTGTCTGTAACTTTCGTATTGCTCCAACTGTTAGACTCCATGTCTCTGATCCATAAGAGAGGACTGGCAATACACACTGGTTGAAGACTTTTCTTTTTAGACATAAAGGCAATTTCCCCTTCAGGATAAAACTGTTTCTTCCAAATGCACTCCAGCCAAGTTTAATACGTCTGTTGAGTTCTTTCATAATGTTGCCATCCATTGAAATCAGCTGGCCAAGGTAAATATATGAATCAGCAATTTCTAGCTCAGTGTTGTCAACTTGTATTTTTGTTTCCTCTACAAAATTATTGAACATGATCTTAGTTTTTTGTAGGTTCATCTTGAGTCCAACTTCTTCACTTCTAGTTGAGAGCTCCTGTACCATGTCTTGGAGTTCTGATGGGTTCGTTGAAAAAATAACAATGTCATCAGCAAACCGCAAATGATTTAAATATTCACCATTTATTTTTATTCCCCTGTTATTCCAATTTATTTGATGAAAAATCATCTGTAAAGCTGAAGTAAAAAGTTTTGGAGAAATGGTATCTCCCTGCCTCACACCTTTGCCAAGTTTGATAGTTTTGGTATCTTTATGTAACCGAAATTTTGCACTTGCATTTTTATACACACGTTTCACCATGTCAATGTACACATCCTCAATGTCTGTTGATCTTAAAGAGTTGATGACTGCTGATGTTTTTATAGAGTCAAAGGCCTTCTCATAGTCAATAAATGCAACACACAATGGAAGTTCATATTCATGTGTTCTTTCAATTAATTCTCTTAATACTTGAATATGGTCCACTGTACTGAATCCACTTCGAAATCCAGCTTGTTCTCTTGGTTGAGCTGCATCTAATTTTTTCTGCAGGCGATGTGTTAGCACTTTTGTGAAGATTTTATAAATAGCAGGTAACAAGCTAATTGGTCGGTAATTTTTCAAATCCTCTTTATCACCTTTTTTATGCAAAAGAATTACTGTTGCAGAATCCCATTGGTTTGGTATGTTACCGCTGTTAAGACATTTGGTAAAGAATTTTGCAAGTATGTCTTCTACATATTCTCCAGCTTCTTTTAGGATATCTAATGTAATACCATCATCACCAGGGGCTCTTCCTTTCTTCATATTTTTTATTGCAAATGAAACTTCTTCTTTTAAGATTTTAGGAGCTGTTCCTTCGACTATTTCAGTGTCTTCGTTTAATTCACTGTTACTTTCGTATAGATTTTTGTAGAATTCTTCAACTCTTCTAAGTATTTCTTCCCTATTTCTTGTTACGGTGCCATCCTCTCCTTTTAATGCAATGATGTGTTTCTTCCCAACAGATAAACTTCCTTTAACAACCCTAAGGCTCTTGTTATTTTCAATGGCTTTCCTTACTAGCTCACAGTTGAATTTTCTTATGTCTTCTTTCATGCTTTTGCGCAGAGTTTTACAAAGTTCTATGTACTCAATCCTGGAACTGGTATTTCGATTGTCCACCTTCATATCTCTTCGCCTTTTCATGAGCTGTTTCGTCTTCTCAGATAATTTGCTATTGTGCTTTTTACAGGTTACACCACCAATTTCCCCAGCAGTTTCAACTATTGTCTTAACAATGTTTTCATTTGCTTCTGAGATATCACTTTCATCAATAAGTCCTTCCAGTGCAGAAAAGCGATTTTTTAATTCCAACTTGAATGCCTCGGTATTTACTTTCAGTTTCATTAAATCCACCCTCTTACTTACTTGTTTCCTAATGAGCTTCTGTCTTTCTAATTTAGCTCACTTTACATCTTACCACATCAGATATAACGAGCCAAAAGTTCGCTATATCGTTATAGCGGGGTTTGACTGTAATTTAAATGCAGAGGTTATACAAGTCACGTTTTTCGTTGAGAAAAAATAAAATGTTTTTTTAAAAAAAGTTTTAATTAGTAATCTAGTCAGTGTTGATTAGTATTAACTAAAGATTTTTTGATAAAATTCTCTAAAAATTATAAAATTCCTTTTTTTTTCAGTTCGCAACGCCCTGCCCTTTCCTTATCCTAGAATGAAAACTGCTCTGCCATTTTGAGAAAATATATATCAAAGCAGTTATTTTTAATGAGCCTGTGTTAATTTAATAACAGGGCATAACTGTTACATTACAAAATTATCAGTTAATAAATATGTCGATAAATATAAATTGTTTAATTTTAAAGAGCCATTATTTTGACAAAAGAACTTGAGATGTATTTCACGTAAAACACGTAATGTAAAATTTCACATAAATATGCTTTAATTAATATGAAATAACGTGTACAAAATTTTAATTTCTAGTTTACCGAAACTGTAAATTTAGGTGAATTAAGGAATAGAGTTTTTGCTCTTATTTTCAAAGGCAGTGAATATTCGTGAATTGGCTTGCGTTTTATGAAAAAAGTATGAGATTAACCTACAAAAATGTGTTCAAGTCGTTCATGGGCTCCCACGGTAGAAATGCAGCTTGTTCACTTTGCAAGATTCCCTTATTGCTGCCACTTCTAATAGCAAAAGAAATGCAAACTTAATAATCATAGTTTCTAAAATTGGCAACATGCCAATTGTTTTCTTTTATGTGGTGTTTTCCAAATGTTGTACATAATTTCACTTTCCGTATCTGACAGCATATATTGTATAATTACAATTTTACGTTTTGTGTTTGGAAACGGCATTGCAACTTCATTTCGAATGCTAATATAATAATCAATTTTCCGTTTACTATCGAAGTGAGCACACGTAATTCTCGGAGGCTTCGCCTAAAATCAGCACTAAATTTCTTTAACTATGTATTCGAATTAATTATTTTATTTTTTGGTGTGCATTAATAACTTAAGTTAACATTCAAATTATTAATATATACAGTCGAGTTTCTATTTAACGAAGTGCCATCGTTCCTCTGAAAAACTTCGTTATAAGGAAAATTCGTTAAATAGAAATTAACATAAATGATGAAACTTAATTTCGATAAAATGAAAAAAGCTAAATTTGGACAGTAAAGACTAAATTCAGTAGACTCTTCTTTTTCAACGAATTTATATATTTTTCGTATACAAGTACGCACAAATTAATAACAAAAGTAAAGACTGAGGATTACTTTATATCTGTATGATCCTCATACAACATATTTGAAACAGAGAAATAATCACTAATTTTGCTTTGTACAAGTATCTTGTTAAAAACGTTTTATTTATAGAAATTCTCACACTTTTGTAAATATCGAAATACGTCATCTATAACATTTTCTTCAACAATGAAACGTGTATATGACAGAAAAAAAATTTCGTAGCTTAGCCTCGCCTGCAGAGTGATACAACCCCGCTGCTTCGAAGTTCTCAATTTTGAACAACAGAATTATTTATCACAACTGGCCCACACTATAGAAGGTTACCTCACCTCCGTCTTTTTGCTTAGAATCATCAACTATCTATTCTACCTAACCATCCCGCTGAAAAATTGTAAAAGGTAAATTAAAAAAAAAATCAAATTCTTTATAAAAAGAACTTCGTTATATAGAAATTGTTTTTCGTAATATGGAGACAAATTTACATGTTAATGCCATTCAAAGTCAAGGTTCCGTCGAAAATTTCGTTAAATAGAAAACTTCGTTAAATGGAAGTTCGTTATATGGAGACTACTGTAATTTCACTTTCTGTATGACAGAACATATTGTATAATTACAACTTTACGTTTTGTGTTTGGCAACGGCATTGCAACTGCATTTCGAATGCTAATATAATAATCAGTCTTCCGTTTACCATCGAAGTATGCACACGTAATTCTCGGAGGCTCCGCCAAAAGGAAGCACTAAATTTCTTTCACTATGTATTCGAATTAATTATTTTATGTTTTGGCGTGTATTAATGACTTAAGTTAACATTCAAATTATTAATAAATATATTTTAACCAGATGAAATCGCTGAATTTCTTCTGTACTTATACCTACACACCTAGTTTTAATTCTGCATTGGCATGTTTTTTTCACTGACAGGAAAAAGTGTGTGCAAAATTTAAATAGTGCCTAATTAGATGATATTCTGTATGAGAGGTTCACAATTTGAAAGAAGAAGAAAATACATGATAAAAATGGAATAATGCTGTTATAAGCAAATCATTCTATTATGCCATTGTCAATTACTTATTAAAAGTTTAAATATTTGTGAACGAACAGAAGAATTGTTGAATATATTTCCGTGACGTCTGAATTAAATTTCTAGAACAATCCAAATCAGGTTCCTGAATGCTGAAACTGGAATTGCCAAATCATAAGCACATATAAGGGTGTTGATGGGCTCCATAACTCTGATTAAATTTAAATACATTATATATATATATGCTGCAATTTTTTAAATAAATATAGGCATATAAAGAATTGTAGCTTTGTAAAACCCTTTCTCTTTATAAATCTTTTTCTTAGTATGTTGCATCAAATCAAAGGCAGAAACGAACAAAAAACTAACTGTGTCAGCATTATAAATCGCTAAGATGTATCTGGTATAAATGTAGGACCTTCCCGTTTAAATACTTCTGGTATCGATGTAGGATACTGTTGGAATAAATGTAAGTTTTCTCTGGTATAGATGAAGGATACTCCCTTCCCTGGGAGTGGTGGTACTTCTGGTATCGATATAGTGTATTCCTGATATAAATGTGGGACACTCCTGTTGTGATACTTCTGGTATCGATGTAGTGTATTCCTGATATAAATGTAGGACATATTTTGTTCAGAATTGATCAAATGATCTCCGATTGTATTTTAAAATAGCGTTACAACTGTATTTTCAAACAGCATAATATTTCAATTTTCTTAAAGAAGAAAGAAAAATAGGAAAGCTGTAAGTTTATATTGTATTGAATATAATGATATATAATATTGTGTAAAATATATCGAATATATATATAATTGGAAGTTAATACAACAAGAAATTATTTTAACATATTATCTTGAAATAACTGTTTGAAATAGACCTTTTTTTATTCTAAATCTAAATTAGTTGAGCAAATATTTTATTGTTTTAAAAAGATTGTATGATTTGCTATAAATATTTTAAACATTTTCTCCAATGTTCAGCTGCATCAAATAATTATAAAATTGAATGTGTGTTTTCACTGATATTTAAAGCGTGCGCTTTTGTTAATAAAAATTATGTTTTATCGTTTTAAAAACTCTCATATTTTCAATAAAATATTAATAGTTCTTTTGAGTTCAAGTCTTTATGATATACGAGTTTCGACGTCATGTTCAGAACACATCAATGTTGTAGCGTACAAATGTGACGCAAATATGCTCTTAGAAGAAATTGCGCTTCGTGCGCTTAAAAGTCATATTCTTAGACAGCAATCTAATGTATATACATGTAATAGTGACTTATTCTAATTTAAAGCTCCCAGCGCCATCTGTAAATATAGTATAGACTAACTGATTTGACCGAGAGGTGTAACTATTTAACTGGCGTTTTCTGGAGAGTTCCTTTATTTCACTTCGCAGTTCTCACAATCAGCAGGCTCGCAAAAGTTCAAATACTCACTTAAAACATATACAATGAACCACAACTTCGTTCTAATTAACGCTTATTTCTGTTCAAAAATCGTATATTCCGATCCATGGGCGCCCATATGAATATTTCTAGGGTGGGGGAGCTGAGAAAAATTAATGATACTCTAGGGGGGCGGCTGAGAAATATTATTACCTCCTTCTCAAAGCTGTCAAGAATTTTAGTGAATGTACAAGATACCAAAACGCTACAAAAATAATTGATACTGCTTGGCAATTAGTAATGAGCTAAAAAGTACCTTATTTTAAAATGTGATTGTAAAACTTTTGAAAGTAAATACATAGCAGGTTCGGGTAAATCAAATTTTTAAACGGGAACGGGGGACCTCGAGCCCACCTCTGATCTCCACATGGGCGCCTGTGTTGCGGTCCCGGTAATATTTCATAGGATTACACGCATTCGGATAAATCTGTTTAACATCTGTTAAAATTGCGTCACCTGTTAAAATTTCGTCATCTGTTAAATCTGTTAAAATTTCGTCCTTTGTTATATCTATTAAAACTTCGTCATTTGCTAAATCTGTTCAAATATCGCCCTCTTCTGTTTGCTGACGTGCTTCTTCGGTCCGTTTATAGTCGTTACTGGGAGAATACACTGTATATAATATAATGCAATAATTTCTTGATAAACGACTCGAAGAGAAAAGAAAGATTTCGTGGGTCCGATGGGACACGATTCCACAACCTTTCCATTGCCGAAAACGGAGAGGTTGTGAGGCCTCACCGGACTCATGAAATCATTTTTTTTTCTCAGTGGGCAACTTATCAAGTAATACCGCTACCTTGCAGTTGAAAATTATGTGCATTCAATATAGCATGATGATGCTTAAAATATTGTTATATGATTTCAGATATCAAATTCAATGCAGCATTACTGCACATTGTTCCTGATTCAATAACCATTATTATTCCAGAAAATATTCTCAAAGAGTTAAGTCAAAAGGAAGCATTCCACTATTATTACATCCATTGTCTAAGTGACTAACGCATTTTCGATAAGAAAATAAAGGTCCATGATAAAAACGCCAAGGAAAAACTTTTTAAAACTAACTTTTACGGAAATTTCTGGGGCCGCGAAAAAAAACAGATGAAAGGACCTTGTTTTTAATGGAAAAACTTGGGCTTAAGTAAAGAAAAAACATTTTCGCCCTTGAAATACTAAATGATGGCAAGCAACATCTGCTTTGAGTCGAGTTTCTTCTGCAAAAAAGGGAAAAAAAAAGAAAATTGAAAAAAGCTTAATGGGTAAATTATTAGGGGAAACGAAGCCATTTTTTATTCAAATAGTTAAGCGCTTATGACATTTTGTGTGGTATGTGCATGTGTGTGTGTGTGTGATTTTTTTTAAGGAAACAAAATATTGAGGGAAAATAGGGGAGACAGCATGCATCGTTTTCTGACGAAGACATCGTCGATCGTTTAGTATAAAAGAACTGTTACGCTGCAAATTTTGTACTGACTTAAGAGCTTTGAGCTAAACGCTTTTTCTTCTGTGATAGAAATGGTTCTTGCCTTTCCTAAAACAGAAAGCAAGTAGAGTAATATATCCAAAACCTTTCATCAATTATATCTCTAGAAGCTGGCCACTGGCATATGCAGAGGGGGTGTTGATAGGGGTTGTAACCCCCATTGAAATGGAATCTTGTAAATTTATGTTTGTAAAAATTGCAACACCATGAAGGACTCGTCCGAATTGAATGAAATTTAATGTACAAACGACCTGTGTTGATACAAATAAACGATTAAAATTACAAAGCAAAAAAAACAACAACAAAAAAACAATATTACATAGTTAAATAGTTTAATAGCGACACACTGCACTAATCAATAGAAATAAATGCAAAACAATTTTTATGGTGCAGTTCGATAAAATCATTAACACGATAACACTGCTGATAGCTATTTCGATAGCGTTAACCAGCTACCGTCGTCAGAGCGAATGGCGGCTTCTGTTTATGTCCGTGCTGTTGGTCGGTGTTGCCATCACGTCGGTTGGAAACTTGATTGGGCGGAGGAGTAAAGCGTATTTGTGGAGACGTCTTCAGCCGTGAGACCCAAAAGGTTTTTCCAAGTGGATGATATAGAGTTACTAAGGAGTTGATCATTAACTGCAATATTGATGTTTGCTAGAATGTGAAATGCCTCAAAGAAACTGAGATCAAGTGTTGAGTTGACTTTTTTAATAATATGTGCATGTACAATATTACATGTCGAAAATCAGTATTTGGTGAAACCACCACGCGCTGCAGTAAGTGATGCTATACGACGTGGCATGGAATCAAACAGATGTTGAATGTGTGCCTGAGGAAGAGCATTCCAGATTGCTTGTATACGACCCCAAAGTTCATCTGTAGTAGCTATGGGACGAGGATCACGAGCGAGACGCCGACCAACGAAATCCCACACATGTTCAATCGGCGACATATCCGGCGAATAGGCAGGCCAAGGAAGAAGCTGTATCTGTTGTGATGAAAAGAAGTCTTGAACATTCCTGGCAATATGTGGGCGGGCATTGTCCTGTTGAAATACAGCTCCGGGAATGCCTTGAAGGAAGGGAACAACTTCGGGCTCCAGAACTTCATTGATGTACCGGTTGCTGTTAAGATTACCCACAATTCGTAGCAGCTGAGATCGTCCATGATACGCAATCGCACCCCAGACCATAACGCTGGGGGTTCGTCCACTATGACGTTGGATAACGCACTCCGGAAGGTGGCGTTCACCGGTATAGCGTCTAACACGGATGCGGCCATCACTGTACCCCAAATTAAAGCGGGATTCATCAGAAAACACCACTTGTTGCCAATCAGCACGCCAGTCTCTATGTCCATGAGCCCATTGTAGCCGCAAGTGTCGATGGTTTTGCGTCAGGGGGATCCTGTATAAAGGAACTCTTGCACGCAGTCCACGGTGCAGTAGACGCCGACGAATTGATGAAGCACACAATGATACACCTGTAGCAGTGCACCAACGTTCTGCCAACTGTCCAGATGAAGCAAAACGGTCCGTCACCGCCATGCGGACCAGGTGTCTATCATCCCGTGCTGACGTCACCTTTCGGCGTCCACTCCCGGATTTCCGAGTTGTCTGGTTCTCTTGAACCCACTGCTTCCACACTCGCATCACTGTGCTGCTGTTACGCCCCATACGAGCTGCTATTGCACGATAAGAAAACCCTCCTTCACGAAGGCCGATCATTCGTCCCCGTTCAAACTCCGTAACTTGCTGAAATGTCGCCCTCTTTCGTCGTAGAGGCATAGTGACGTCTCATGTAACGTTTACCACTAGCAGATAGCCATACACGCCCCGCTACAGCCCTCTATTTATACGGATCCATCAGCAGTTCAGAGGGCGCTGCTCAGCCCACGCAGAGGCGATGACTCTGAAATTCTAATCATTTGAATAGCATACCCTAATTTGCATTTCCTGAAAGTTTCAGCTCAATCACATGATTCCTTCATGGTGTTGCAATTTTTACAAACATGAGTTTATATTTAACATAGAAGTATGTGGGTGGTAGCTCTATAAAACTCCGGTTGAGCCCATAACCCCCCTTATGAAAGTTCTGTATACGCGAAAGAAACTGGCAACTTCCTTTCTGTAAATGTCGAAACACAGAGTAAGGTTTTGTTCGGGTCTTGACCACGTTATTCGCGAAGTCGATAAACGTTCGCCTATTGTCTATCATAAGTTACTCAAAGTCCTTCTCAGTTAAGATATATACATATTAGAAAACCTATCTATGAAGGTTTTTATGTGAATCTGCAGTCCCTTTCACAAGTTCTTTCAACAACAACTACATGATATTAATTAAAGAGAATGGGAGTAGATGATCAAGGAAATAATGAAAATAGCCTTGAAACAATTTCTAGTTTTTATCCTCCCCATTTTGTCATAATTAAAAACCAACATTTTTTAGTTTAAAGATTTATACAAATCAAACACTACACAGATTAAATTAAAAAACAATTTTTATCAACGTTTCTTAGGGAAAAAACATTGTATACGTTTCACGCAGACTTTCGCAGCGCATTATAGTAATCAACAACAAATTTTCAAGTAGTCAACTGCGTAGCCAAAGTTTTAGCAATAAATAACCGTTTTGCTATACAGCTGACTATCTGAAAATTTGTTGTTGATTGTATACATTTGTTTTTAAAAAACGTAGATAAAAATTGTTTCTTAATTATTTTTAGTTTGATCCTAAAATTTTGTATTAATAACAGATATATGTTGTTTCCAAATTTGATTATTTTATATTTTAAACTCTATTTAAAAAACGAACTATAACTAATTAGCAATTGCCTTTAATTTAATTAATGTATATCTCATTTATTAGAAAGTATTCATTAAAATACTTAGTTGTGTGCAAAACTTGCTTTAATTTAAGTTTAATGTATTTGCTTGAGTTTTTTCTTTCTAAATCTACACAAACATTCATTCTAGTCTGAGCCGATAGCTTAACATGACATCAGAACTGTGATACGTATAGCTCCATATGCGTATACATATAACTTTGTATGCGCATATGTATAACTCTATATGAGTATACGTATAACTCCATATGAGTATACGTATAACTCCATATGCCTATACGTATAACAATATGTGCAGAAGTATAACTCCATATACGTATACGTATAATTCTATGTGCGCATACGTATAACTGCATATGAGCACGCATATAACTCAATATGCACATGCATATAACTCCATATGCGTATACGCGTAATTACATATGCGTATATATACACTACATGCCTAAAAGTATCCGGACACTTTGGATTTTTTGTTTTTTTTTTCGAATTTCTAAAAAACTGCTCGGCCAATTGTTCTCTAACTTTGGAGATATATAGAACATACTTGAACGCCCACTTTTCAAGGAAATTTCAGTGACTTGTGCATTTAGGGGACCACCCACATATTGACAAAGTGAAAAAATATATTTGATCACCCTGTATCATAAAAAGCTGGAAATTATTTGTAACTTTCAGAAAATATTTAACCAGCTATGCTTAATGCCTGTGTGCATTTTTGTAAAATAAACATGTATATTCATGAAGATAGAAACGTTTCTTTAAGAAAACCCAAATTTTGTCACATATTTTTTGCTTATAATATCCACAATTTTCAGTCAAATTTCACGGAACTTACGTGTTTTGTCGTATTGATACCAGCGTCGATGTTATGGTGTGGTTAGATGGTGAAACATTGATTAATATTGTTGTCTAATTCTCTTCCATATCTAACTTAAATATTTAAACGGAAAATCTTCAATATTATCAACCCTGCATTGGCGAATTAGTTAATTAATTGAATTTTAATGGGCTAAGGACATCAAGCGTCATATTGAGCAAATTTTGCAGTCTTCCATTTGAGAAGATTGTTCAACCCATTGTCATTGGAGCAACTAATCTCGAAGTTCAAAGAAGGCCATAATATCCATCCACAACGCTCTTTACATTGGATTTATCCGTAATTTGTAATTTTTAGGCGGGAGGAGCAATATTTTCTAGGTGGCGCTGGGCCATTCCTAGCGGCAGAGTTACGCCTATGTTCAAGGTATATAACGCCTATGTTCCTGGTGTATAACTTCTACATTTCCCACTGTATGCAATCCTCAGCATGTCTTTCGAGTGGAATAAATTATTATTATTTTCAACAAATACTAACGCAAACTAATTGCATAAACATGTTATTGGAAAATATCGTCAAAAATATGACTAAAATTTTTTTATTATTTATATCGTTTTATAACTCTTGTTTTCATGGACATATTAATCAATTTATGTTTTGTTTATCATAGAACATATATATATATATGCCACAAAAAAGAGCCAGACATTCCTTGAAAAGGGGAGGGCAAGGGTTAAATTATACGTATACGTTTATTAAAAGCAAATTTTATTCACTGTGCAGATATTTCTCCATACCTTGCATCATGTTGCTACCATGCAACATCAATTGCATACAATTATATTGTGTTTATATTATACTTATAAATATCATGATATCAAATTACATTAACATTTATTACAACATTTAATATATCATATTTTAAAATATTATATATTATTTTATGCTTGATAATAGTTTATGCTTTTGTTTTAATTTATTGTTTATATTATTATATTTATTTTGCGTAGGACGCTATAGACATAATTGGCATTCTAACATTTCTAACAATAAGCAATTGACGAGAATCGTTTACTTCCAGATTTGAAATTCCTTACGAGTTCTTTAACGTAAACCGCATCTACCATATTCTAAGGTCTTAATTATAGGAAATATTTGCGTAATTTTATATCTTATTCAAATTAAGCTGCGTTAATATTGTTAGTCTGTTTGGGAAAGACGGCACGTTAAAGTTGAGAAATGTTTATACCATAATTTTTCGTGATAATTTAATAATACACTCTTTATATACTCTTAATAATACACAGAATGAGTACTGTACATTCGTTTTCTTGAATCTCAAAATATAGTAAATGACTATAGTATACAAAATCAGCCAGAGATTACAGTAATTAGTAAATATTTTTACTAATTGGATAGCGAAAGAGATGGAAAGGGAAGATGAGTGAAGGAAAATGGTGGAATGTGTAGTTAAGAGTAGGAAGAAAACTAAATTAGGGTAATATATTTTGATTCGATAGGTATTTTTGCAGGAATAGGAAGAACTGTGACGCTGTTTATGGTTTTCGTGGTCTCTAGCTTGTTGCAAAATTTAGAGATAAATGTTTTGGATTTTAAAGATTCCGAGATTAAGATCCGGGACTGCATAAGCTTATGTTGTGTATCTAAAATTCGAGCAAATTAAAAGCTATTAATAAAGAATCAAAAATATTCAATAGCAAATATAAAATTTTACTAGCAAAGTTGAAATTATTAAGTAAATATTTCTTTAACTTTTAATAAAAATATTTTAGTCTTTGATATCAAAGTTTTGACACAGTTTAATAACAATTCCTTGTAATAATTAATAGCAATATTTAATTATTATTAATATGTATGGAATATTTACTTTCAGAATTATTCATTATAGCTTGGACAACATTATTTCTTGTATCCTTCGTATATAAGCTAATGTAATAAAGGCTCATTATATTCGTATATAACTTTCGTATATAAGCAATGTTTCGTGTATATAAGCTCCTTTAATATTATTTTTATTTACATTGGAAATTGATAAATGTTAGCACTCTCATTGAATTTTATTTAACTCATTAAAGCAAAATCTTACTTGGAATGAAAATAAAATTCTCCTTGAAATGAAGGTAAGATTTTACTTGTGATAAAATTAAAATTTTACTTTAGATGTATTTGGCAGATACTTTTCGAGTTTAAAAGTAAAAATTTTGCAAATGTATAGTAGTAATTGAAATGTAAAACAAATGGTTTATTTGGTGGAAAGTAAATGATATGAATTACTAAATAGTCATTAAGAACGTTCTTATCCAATTAGATGACGTATGTAGAGAGCTCGAATAGCTTTCTCTGAGTGCTTCAGCAAAGCTGCCTAACTTCTGCTTTTTCACATATATTTTATGTATTAATTTCAGGAATTGCTATTCATACTCAGTGTGAATCAGATAAATATTTCTGAGGCACTGGCCGATCCAAGGGTGGGATGGGGCGTTCGCCCCCTCCCCCTCCTTGAGCTGGGATTATATCATGGAGAATTACATGAAAATTATCGGACCCTTGGCTAAAAATAGAAATTAGAAATAAATCTTCCCCCATTTTATAGGTTTCTGGATCAGCCATTGTTACGAGATAAATAAAAGACGAGTATTTACATTAATTTCTAGTTGAGATTTAACAATTTAATTAAATAATGATATTTTTAGTTTTAAATTATTTGAGGTTCTGCGTTGTTAACATAATGTGTAGCTAAAATAAACTTAATATAAATAACCTTATGTTACAATATCCATTTATGTAGCCTATGTATAATATACACGGATTTTTTTACACACATGGTCACAAACACATTTGGTTCGGTACTTACCAAAAGGACCATGGACGCAGCAGCAGGAACTGACTTGTCGGCACAACCAGGATAGAACAGTTATGTATGTGTGGATTGGAATGTACGTCAATCCTTTTAAAGGTGTTTATTCGGACTTTTAATGTATTGACCTGTAATGGCGTGATTTTGCTGTCTTCATAAGTAAAAAACAAGGGCGCTTTTGCCACTCCTCTGACAGCTTTCTCTCGTATCTGACTACATGGACTAATCATTTAGATGGAAGTATAAAAACTCTCTTGAGAGTGGTTGATATACAATGTATCTGTGGGGTAAGAGAGGCTCCTTGGTCTGATGAAGAAGAGTTTCGTCTATGAGACGTATTGATAAAAGTAAAGAGCGCAAGAAGATGAAAGCATGTAGTTAGACTCCTCCATTTCTTACTACCTCTTGAAGACTGACACCTTCCATTTTCAACAATCTGTTGTCTATAAAACATCATGCGTATACGATGGTTCCTGTGCGGACATAATTACGTTATATGTTCAGATATTAACCCATTCATATTAAAAACCATCCGTTATGTCCCGAAAGTTCTTCCATCTGATTGTTTTGTTGTTCAGTTGTTTTTATTTTGACGAAAAGTTATGATATTATAATGTAAAATTTAAATAAGTTTTATTTTAGGCAGACATATATGCATAATATTTACAGACAATCAAGTTTCCGTAATATAATCATGCGTAAACAGTAGATGACAAGAAGAATGTACAATTTGTAGTCAAACATCTTTTTGGGAAGCAATGGATAATAACTGAGTTTTTACGAAGCCCATGCCGTCCAGGCTTGGATTGTGTAGATTTTGTATATTTTAATTGATATTATTAATTTTTACTGAATTTTCAGAATGTAAATAATTGATTTCTCCTACTATTTTTTTTTTCCTTTTTCTCATTTTTCTCTTCCCCTTTTCCACTGTGATTCAATATAGGTTAGTCAAATGCAGTATAAGAAATTAGTAAAATATACAATACGACCTTTTCCTTCATAACTATTAAAATTATAGATTATATCAGAGTGACAAGAAAGGATTAATTTGGGCAATCTGCATGACAGCGGACGAGTTTTTAAAAATAGAGGGTGAGTTGGTAGATTGCAAGTATGATAAAAGTATGATCCATAGCCTGAGCCCCTTTAGGGAGTTTCCAAGTATTACGTAAGCAATATTTTAGCCCTCCCCATGGTAGGCAAAAATTAACATTAGCCAACATAGGAAAATAAGACCAACGGCAACACCTCCCTAAGATGCTTGCGTAATATTTGAACTCTCCCTTATTTTTAAAACGTCTGCTTCCAATTGCTGTTTGAGAAAATTTGATTTTAATTTCATTGATAAATGATGTGAAATCAATTAATTGTAAACCTATTGGATAAGTAGCTGTATTGGTTTTTAATAAATTATACGTTACTAATGTTAATTTATATTTTATGAGATTGTTAAAAGGAAGTATGTTGTATCTTCTCATAATTTCCAGACTAGACACATCTGTATATGAATGATATTTTTAATAGTGAGAGCGACTTAAGGTTAATATCATACGTTGCGACACTAAAAGCGTGTTTAAAACACATTTGTTCAAATTTAAGTTTTGTCTTGTTATTTAATTAACATTAAATCATTGAATTTATATCTTTTTTAATATGCATTTTCTGCTTCCGCCGGTAACGATGGGAAAGCTTCAAGTGAAAAATTAACAAACATTTTTTTATTTAAACAGTAAAAAAAAATGCCTTTTTGAGTCAAACGCCATAAAATTTACGAAAAGACTAATGACTAGTGTTGACGGTTTTAAAATCGGTAATTGCAAGTCATTAATTTAAATGACTATTTTAACAAGATTTTTTTTCCCGCGCGAATTTTTAGTTGCGCAAAATTCGCATTCTTCCTCTGACAGCTTTTTCTCCGTCGGCGGGAAAAAAATAATTGCTGCGATTGAAATTAATTGTTATCAGAATAAAAAGGTGATTTTAATTAAACCTCATTTTAAAACTTTCCGTGGAACATCAGATATAGTGTGTATGATGCGCAAAGATTTCAAAAACCAACTAGTGCTATTATTGTTATTTTTATCAAAATTTAAGTACACACTCAATGTATTCTTTGCTAAGATGACGATATATTATTTCAGCAAGAGCTTCCATATGTTATTTTGACACTGATATGAGGTTGAACAAGGAATTCCTTATTCAGAGTCTCTCCGAAAGGATATCTCGAACATTAGGATATAAACTCCGGGCTGTACTATTTTCATTCTGTCTTCACTTGACAAAGGAGCAATTGGCTCTCGAAACATCGTGTTTTTAATCTTACACAAGTGTCAAAATAATAGTCTTTATAACCCCTACTCATGTACTGGTGTCTTTTTGTAAAGTGATACACCTCCACGATTAAATGAGCCTATCTTTTTTCGGAAACTTATAAAAATATTGCAATAACTAAATTGTGGAGAATAAAATAAACTATCTTTAAATAAATACCATTTAAAAATGATCAATCCAATATTAATTATTTAAAATATGAAATTCCTTGTGATCCTAATAAAATGATTCTTTAAACAGCAGAAGTTCTTTAATCCGATATTCATTGGTTCGGCACATTCTATAATCCGCTATCGATCTGGCTGCTTGCTTTCATTTTTTTTTCCGGATAGATTCAGGCGTTCGTTGACCTTGTCCGCCAAGTCGGATGAAGGAGGAGACATGGCAGATGAAGCTAAAGTCTCGTGGAAACAGGCTTCTCATGCATAAGTTCACTAGTGTACGCAAGGGGGTATTGGTAGGGGTTGTAACCCCTATTGCAATGAAATTTTGTATATTCAACATAGGAATATGTGAGTTGCAGCTCTAGAACCTCCCCCATGGAGTCTATAATTCCCCCTTATGAAATTTCTGCGTATGCCTATATACAAAACACACTTATAAAATTTTACCGAATTCAACAAAAGCTATAACTCTGTAGAACTCATAAATTTAAGTATAATCTGTAACGATTGTTTTTAAGAAAAGATCCGAATTACGGAGACAACGTGATATCACAGACTTTTTAAACAGTAACGCTGATGTGTATTTTTTCTTGCCATACAGCAGCTTATAGCAACTTTTTTCAAATATCATTTTACTGTATTAATTTTTCTTTGGTATTCCCGTTAAAACCATATTAACGTTCGATATTTCGGGAAAATCGCTAATCCGGCACGACCGTGGTCCCAAAAGTGCCGGATTAAAGAGTTCTTACTGTAATTAGTCGCGATTTTGAAGATATTTACTTCATGGTGATTGAATGAAAAATTTTGGCGTAGATACGAAGATATTGATAAAATCAGGCAAAGTATTTCAAATATGCAAATTTATTATCCGTTAGTTTTTAAAATTTTGCCCTCAGTCTACAGATATAAATAAATAATATCACTTTTAACTCTTATATCATTTTTTACACATTTTATTCCCTCTAAAATTTTAACTTTATGCATAATCAAGAGGAACAGTGCTGTAGGGGGAATGCAGTTGAATCGGAATCAGAATTAGAATAAATTTATTTATAACAATGTAAAAAGAAAAATATCCTATTTCATAAAATAAAAATTAGTGTTATATACTATTTAATGATTAGAAATAATATTTATATTTAAAAATAATTTATAAAATATGTACTGTCGCAGGAAAAGGGGCGAGAAAGAGAGGGCTAAAGTCCACACTTAACGAGCTGCCACTCTATGGCAAATAATACATAATCAACTAAATAGATGCCAAGTGAAAGTACAATAAAATCTAAAATCGTCTTCTTCAATCATCGTATAATATCACACAATTGAAAAAAAGTTTGTGACAAAGCTGCAAAGAGTAGTAAAGATGTTGGATATATCTGAACTTATATATATATCCATATGGGTTGATGAATATTATGAAGTCCAAGAGGCACGAAAACAATACGATATATCTGAGCATGATATAAGAAGGTCCGATTGTACTTTCGTTTATTCTTTCTGGTTCCGAAGAAAATTGCTTTGGTAGATTTAACCGAACAGAGAACCCCTCGTGTCAAAGAGAAATGATGAAACGTTCGCAGCAACACTTCCTTCTGTATTGACCTTCACTTCCTTCCCATTAGAACGACACATCGCAAGTGGACCACAACTTAAACAAAAAGAAATAGTATCCCGAAGGAGCCTTCAAAAGCTCCACTCAATGTGCTGGACGAAGAACTCACCCTTCATCAATTTTTATGGTTTGACGGCGTATTTTTATTGCTGGTTATTAACTTCAAAAAAAAAAAAAATGGCACTACAAAGTCTCGATGTCTTTTCCGGAAGAATTGCATTTCGGGGGATAATTGTCGTCATGTTTCAAATGGCGGACTTTCGAAAAGTAGTGTTGCATTTTCCGTGAATTTTGCAAATGCATTTTTCTTATACATTCTCGATGTCGTTTTAATTATTATTAAGAATTATGGGCTGGTGTTCTAAAAATAGGTGAGGCTAATCTGCACACGCATTAGGTGTGTAGACATTTGTAGTTTGTACAATTGAACGCACGAAAGTCAGAAAGTGAAATGCATTCTGGGATAGAATATTAAACCAGGGGTGATGAATAGCCAACGTTATATGTCTTTACTCTGTTTTCGTCAGACACGATGCGATATAAAATGATTAAAAGTAACGATTTCAGAAAAAGTAAAAAAAAAAAAAAAGAAAAGCTTACAATTAATTAGATTTTTTCAAAAATCTAAATTACGTTGCTTAATTTGTAAGTTTAATAAGTAGCTGTCAAAATAAGTAGACAATTTGTATAACGTGAAAGAGACAAGAGTTATGTAGCTGTTCATTTATGTGATGAATTCAAAGGATATAGGGAACATGCATTTGTGATTCGACTCTTACTATTTATTCGTTGTAAACAATGAGTTTTAACAATTTGTTGTAAATAATGAGTTTTAACAATCAGTTTTAACAATTCATTTTAAACACTGAGTTTAACAATTTGTTGTAAACAAGGAGTTTTAATAATTCGTTGTAAACAATGAGTTTTAACAATTCATTGTAAGCAATGAGTTTTAACAACGAGTTTTAACAATTCATTGTAAACAATGAGTTTTAACAATTCGTTGTAAATAATGAGTTTTAACAATTCGTTGCAAACAATGAGTTTTAACAATTCGTTGTAAACAATGAGTCGAACACTACGCAGATTAAATTAAGAAACAATTTTTATTAACATTTTTAGGAGTATAAATCGCAGTGGCGTAGGCAGAAAGTTCATAAGGGGGGGTTATAGGCTTAATGGGAGGAGTATATAATGGAGCTACAACTCATATATTCCTATGTTAAATATACAAAATTTCATTGCAATGGGGGGTTACAACCCCCAAAACCGCCCCCTGGCTACTCCTCTGAATAATAGTAGTGCCTATGTTATGGCATGGTTCAATGGTGAAACGTTCGCAAAGGAAAGAAACGTTTTTTGCGTCTGGTGGATAATAGCCTTCTATTATCCACCAGACGCAAAAAACATTTCTTTTCTTTACGAACGTTTCACCATCTAACCATTCTATACCATCGTCGTTAATATTACTATGCCTATAAAACGTTGATAAAAATTGTTCCTTAATTTGATCTGCTCAGTGTTTGCCTTATACAAATATATCTGTTGCAACGGGCTTTTCGATGAATTTAATACCGATCTCTTCGCAATTTGGTTTAAAAATCAGTTCATGTGCTGCCCCATTTCGCGTAATAACCGGTTTCGAAAAGTACGCTTTAAATACGTTCGTAGGGAGATTGAGTGTTTGTCGTCTGTGGCTCAGTTAATAATGGCACTTGCCTGGATAGTAAAAGGTCGTGGGATCGTGCTCCACCAGACGCACAAAACATTTCTTTTCTTTGCGAACGTTTCACCATCTAACCCGGCCATAACATCGGCTTTACTATTACTACGCCTAAAAAGTTTATAAAAATTATTTCTTAAACAATTTGTTTAGATTAATTTTTCCTTAGTTAATAAACTGATAATAAGTTTCAAAAACTTTGTCGAAAGCTTTTCTTATCAATAGATAGCCGTTTGTAAAAAATTTTTATTGCGATTTTAAAATATTTTATTTTTTCGTTTTTAATTTTAGTCACTGTCCGTAGCATAAATAATTCTTATTTAAGTTAAGTAATAATTTGGTACTCAATTTAAATAACTAATCTGAGTAATTGGTTTAAATAATCAGTTTACATAATTCAGTAATAACATAAAAGTGTGCACAAGCATTATAAAAAACTATATTATTAATTCAAACCTTACGCCAGAGAAGAAATAACTGTTTGTTATAATATTGATAACACCCACCTAACGTTTAGAAAATTCTAAATTACTATAAATTCAGTAAAAATTGTGACTTAAATTCAGCGTTCCTTACCCTAATAAGGAAAAATATTTCTTCATCAAATAACGTTCAAGATTGGTGAGATAAATTTTGAATTGACATGAAAACGACACATACTTATTCAAGAGCTTTGAAAAATAGTTTGGGAAATAAATGACTGTCTCATGCGTCTTTAAGGTAATTTTTATTATTAAAGAGTGAAAGGTTTTCATTTATTATAATTTTGTTCTTATGACTTCAATATATCATCGTTATATATAACTGCGTTATTTATGCTATGAATTCATGTCGTTTCTCCCTCAATCATCATGGTGAATATTTTAACTCTTTTCTACCACGTATTTTTTAATCATGCACTATTGAATTACCATTTAATTAACAATACTTGGGTCCCCAAATTTATATTGTGAAAATGGAATGTTAATTCTTGTTCAACGACTTTATTTCTTCCGAAACGTTTTCTTAAATTTTATTAAAAATGAACAATTATATCCTACGTCTCAACATTTCAAGAGGACAAAGATTTTTAATATCAACCATGCTTATAGGGAAAAAATATGAAACATTTTCTTAATCTACGACGTTTGATAAGATTGGGATCTCAATAATTTTTAAATTAAAAAATCTTGAAGTTATGAAAAAAATTTAATTAAAAACATTTATTCACATTTTTTCTAATTAATAATGGCAAGAATTAGTTGCTTTGAAACGAAGTATTTCAGTGAAAAGAAAAATGCAATTGATAAAAAGAAAAGCAGGATATTACTGTGAAGAATAAATAGATTTTTACGGCATAATAAAATGATTGCAACAATCTGTTTCTTTTGCAAAATCATGAAAACGTAAAGCAAGGAAACCCTACAGAAAAAGTGCATTATTTCCTTTGATCTATCTTTAATAATTTGACGGAAACTCTCCAGGTGATTCCTAGTGTTATCCTTGCCTAAAAGCCTCTGACTGGGAGGAACGTATCCATCCTACCTTGTTTCATTGTGAGAAGAAGAATTTCGAGTAATATGTTCGCATCATTGGCTTTTGTTTGCATCTCTGGAGATGTTTATTTTTCTTCTCCTAACCTTAAAATATGAGATAGGGTGGTCTTGTTAAGGATAGCCATTAAGTGTAGAAATATGAAACATGTGGTCTCAGAAGTGTCTTTGGTTTTATTTTGTTTCCAGAACAGGAATGCTATTTCCTGTTTTCGCTTTACCTGTGACTTCTCTTTTTAGACAATACCATGACGTAGTGTCATTATTAGGTGATTGCAACTGTTTGATTTCTGTCGCTTTTGGGCCTTAAAATAAAATTTTTGACAAACCTTATTTGCCTATGAAAAGGAGGAAAATATACTCCAGTTGTTACCGTGGTGCAAAATTTTATGTTTCGCCTCAAAAGCTCATTTTTCCTAGGAGGGGCAGCCGTCCGGGTCCCGTTTGAATGAGGGGGCCAAACTGAAGCCAAGTTTAAATTTTTTTAACTAATCCAATAGTAGAAAATCTCTCTAAAAAAAGACAAGTTTAGAGAAATTTTTAGAGACATCTTTAGAGAAATTCTTTCAGAGACTTTTGGCCACTTTTATAGGCTATATGGCTCACTGTGCATCTGTGAAAATCTCCTGTTTTCGCCGGAGGGGGCGCCAAAAAAGAAATCCGCGCCAAGCTGCCCTGGTTTAAAATCAACCTCGAGCTGCCCTGGTTTCCTAGAGAATTCTTCAAAATTAAAATATTAGATAAAGAGGATTAAGTGAAATATCGTTTTTAATTTTGTTTAAATATTAATAATTTTTATCTGTTACATTAGCAAATTACGGAACTTTTATCGATTTTTTTGAATGTCCATACAAATTTTGTATTCTTAAAAAAACCAAATAAAACCACTCTGCTCTAATACGCTAGCTTCAAAAAAAAAAGACATTACATTGAAAACCGAAATACGCACAAACGTAGTTTAATACGAGTTGAAGCGACATTTTACAATTGTTTCGGTGGAAAACAAACGTCCACCTTCGTCAGAAATTTGTCCAATTTAGTGTTTGGAAAAATTTCTGATGAAGGTGGACGTTTGTTTTCTACCGAAATAATTATCAAATGTCGCTCTAACTCACATTAAACTGCGTTTGTGTGTGTTTCGTTTTTAAATATTTTATTGCGCAGTGAGTCTCTTATATTTTCACATAGACGTTACATTTTGAAAGTCAGAAGAATATTAAGCAAGGTAAATTTGTTTGTATACACGACTAAAAGTTTTCGGTTTCTTTCCTAAGTTGAATGCAGAAATAAACTGTACATATAATAAACATTTTTAATATTCGATGGATTCCTTTCCGAAGAATGCATTGATATAAATATACTTCTTACGATGAAACGACACAAAAATTTACTCCAGTTTTTGGCAAGTAAGAAATTTTGTTGTTTGCTGATCAGGCTATAAAAGATGAGGAAATTAAGGAACTTGAACAGAAAAAGCAAATAAGGGAAACAGGAGATTACGACTAAAAGCCAAACAGTAAAACAAATGAAAAGAGCAATATACCATCAAACATTGCAAGACGTAGTCTGATGACAATCTGTTGAAATAGCACACTGTTTTATTCCCAATTCCTTGGTTTTTGTGACGAAAACGTAAGATAGAAATTGAATTTAGGAAGTATTAGATAAAATTCCACATAAGAGGCGAAACCAAAAATGAAAAATTCTAAGGAAAAATGAATATATTAATAGCTCAGAAAAAGGAAATGTACAGAAGTGAAATTTTAAACAGCTGCAGGATATAAAAAATCATATTTTCTTAGGCGTTAAAATAACAAATTTCAGTCAAACCTCTGAACAACGGACACCTCGGGACTTAAATATCTTGTCGCTGTGAGTGGGGATTAAGATATAACAAATATTGAGAATGGAAATTAGGAAAAACATCTGTTAAATGCAAATAAAAGTTATGGGGGATATTACCCATTTTGCCAACCTTATTTTACGTTTTTTGCCGCCCTTTCTTTACGTTTTTTGCCGCCCTTTCTTTACGTTCTTTGCCGCCCTTTCTTAACGTTCCCCCAAGCAGTGGTAGGAACATAAAAATCGTTACATTCAATATATGCCAAAAACTTTTGTATTGATACTAAAAATGTTGAAAAACAAACTCATAAATTGAAACATAAACATTAAACAATATTATTAAATCAACTTTTTTCCATGATTCCTTTCTTTGCAAGTAATTTAACATCTATTGTTGCCACATCATCTTCTAATATGAAAAAATATGTTGATTTAATTATATTAATGCTAGTTCGTCATATCTGATATTCTTGCTTCTTTAACTTGTCGCTTTGGTAATAGTAATCACAGCAGTGCAAACACCAATAGCAAATTTTCCCATAGAAAACCTTATATATGCTCGTAAAGGAGGAAATGCTTAACGTCTGTAGCTTAGTAGGTGGTAGAGGTGTAGCCAGGGCGAGGCTTTGGGGCTTGTAAACTCTATCGCAATGAAATTTTGTATATTTAACATAGGAATATATGAGTTGTAGCTCTGTAACCCCTCCCATTAAGCCTATAACCCCACCTTATGAACTTTCTGCCTACGCCACTGGTAAGTAGAACACCTGACCACACAATAAGGAGGTCGTGGGTTCGGGTCCCACCAGGCGCCGGAAAATCATTCTTTTCTTTACGAGTAATTTAACATCTATGAAACAATATTAACTTATATTGCAGTATTATTCCTTTTTGGTATATGATAAATCCAATTCAGTTTTATAGAAATATATTTTAAATTTGGCAAAAATACAAGGGCCTATCAAGCACTGGAATTTAAATGGAAAGCATGACGTCTAGCTTTCTTCTCGGTAAAACATCTGATTATATCATCCTATGATACTGATTTTGTTATATCACACTCAATACACAAAATTTCCAATGAATTTAATCTTGCTTAACGCATAATTAATGGCGGATAGTGTTTAATTCTCTTAAGGGAAGAAACAGATGGTTTTGCAGAACAGTTTGTGGCTGCCATACTCGTGAAAATTCTAAGTGCAATATCAACATTAGAACATGGATTGTGCAGGCCGTTTTCGCGTCACCAGCTACATGACATAAGCGTTGTTACAAATGAATCTTCTTGGCCTGGTCGGCTGGAAGTTTGAGAGGGTTTTCGGATGGCGGAAGCTATCACTCAGCCCAAGGCCGGCCAGTGGTTTCTGCAGCCCCTATCACATAAATATTTATTTCCACTTTATAAAATATACTGGCAAAAAAAGTTTAATAATTTGATACTGCATCTCGAATTTTGCCGTGCTAGTCTATTGGGAAATACGGCATTGGTGAATGCTATCTCTTAAGGTGTCACTGTATACACACACCTTCGGCATAGAAACTATATCGAAAATACGCGATTTTCTTGAAAATCAAAAAAATTATGGGTAATGCGGGGGTTCCTTGAGATATATATAAGGAAACATATCTTATTAATATATATAATGATAATTATTTGTTCATATTTGTTTCTACGAAGAAAATTATTATAAAATTTCAGCATTCAAATAATTTTTAAGGAAGGGATATTACCATATCATAATTATCAATAAAATGGCATATATAATAATGGCGTCTTCAAACTGTTTTAACTCAAGAGCTTCTTCATTTCTCATAAATTGCAGGCAGTTTCCTCTGCTTAACTCTCATAAATAATCGACGGTTCCTAAATATGCAATAATGTACCAATTATATGTTATAGATAACTTCAAATAAAATATTATATAAAATGTTCGTAGATGTGGAGCTTTCCAAGGAGCGTGCAGTTTAAAAGCTCCTGGACGGAAGTAATGGAACAAGACTTTTAATAGTTGACGATTTGATTGCCATTAACCAAGAACTGGGTTTTTCGACACTATGCATGATCCTGAGTAGGCCTGCATCCAAGCCGGAACCAGCAGGGGCTTGGACCCAGTTGCCCCATAGAGCTACTTATATATAGAACAATCCCCGTGTGCTCTGTGCCCATATCCCCCTTTGCCCTGGCCCATTTTCTCCCTTCATTTTGGCTACAGGCCTGGTCATGAGACAACGGAATTGCGCGAACATCGTTTTTTTCAGCGGGTTTCAATAGATATTGAACCCGCTATTGCTTTTGGCTTTCCTGTCTGCCTGTCTATACGCAATGAAAAGGGTAAGGTAAAGGTCTTCCGTAAATGCAATAATGATGGCTATTGTTAACGTTACAAATCTACCGAGTTACTTGAGAATTAGAGAGTTGCGAATTAGGGAATTCGGATTGGGGGGTTTCGGATTAGAGAGTTGCGAATCTGCGGGTTACGGATTAGAGAGTTGCGGATTAGCGATTTGTGGATTAATGTTAAGTGAAACCGGCTAGATTTAAACATCGACTTTGGGAGATTTTCTTTCACTTGCCTGTTAAACACTAGTTTCGCCATGGCCACAGAAATTTTTTTGACATGAAAAGCATAGGGAATATTAACTGAGAATCGCTGAAGTGGGGTATCCATTTTTTTTATTTATGGCTCCGGTTCTTCAACATAAATTGTTTACGGCTCTCAAATATACAGAAATGTACTAATTATATGTTGTAGATAAGTACATATAAGAGATTAGTGAGCGTTGTTACTCCCTTAACTGAAACTGGTGTCACCCCATGGAGTTGCGACGCACAGTTTTGCAATCACTGTGTTAAGAAATTGTTTAAGCACCGCAACAAGCTATGAGCATCTTTGTAAAGGTTATGGTCCAGTCCAAGTTACAATTCTTCTAAAGCTGACGAGGAATTATTTTTTTCTTTGTTCACTTGGAAAACTTGTAAGGAAGAGAAACATCAATATCTTTGAAGCTTTATAAAATTTGCTTTCGGTGTTCGAGTTCGCGCACTAAAACCTTCTTCAATCTTGCTCATGTAAATCACCCACCGCCCTAGGTCAAAGGATTTTGGTGCATTTTAGAATAGGTGCATTTTAAAATACAGACTTCTTTAAAGTAGACTAGATATATTTATTGTTTCGCCGCAAGATATCTCTTTTCTAGCACATCATACGAAACTCTCTTCCCATGAATATGAAACAAGCTGACACAAATATTATACTACTAAATATTCATATTATTCCTAGTTTACACAGCATAAGAAATGATTCTTCACAAATATGCATAGAGTGAACAGGAGAGGAAAATAGATTTTAAAGACAGTCAGAGAATATTTTTTGGTGTATGCCAGAAGACATTACTTTTGTTGTTGCATTTATTACAAAGCAATTACTGTTAATTGAAATAGCTACAATTGATGTTAAGCTTTGTGGGGGAATAAAAATACTCTTTGCTTTTAAAGCTTTGTTGCGGAATAAGAGTACTCTTTGCTTGGAAAGCTTTGTTGCGGAATAAGAGTACTTTTTCTTGAAAAGCTTTGTTGAAGAATAAGAGTACTCTTTGCTTGGAAAACATCGTTGGGAATAGGAGTACTCTTTGCTTGGAAAGCTTTGTTGGGGAATAAGAGTACTCTTTGCTTGGAAAGCTTTGTTGGGGAATAAGAGTACTCTTTGCTTGGAAAGCTTTGTTGAGAATAAGAGTACTTTTTGCTTGGAAAGCTTTGTTGGGGAATAAGAGTACTCTTTTCTACTATGGCAAGCTCAGCTATGTGCATACGGTGTTTAAAATATATTTAATTTGCTGTAAGAAAGCTCGTAATTACGTATTTGCATTATGTGGAAGTGCGAACTGGTCTCACATAGTTTACTAGTGCACATGGCCTCAAGGTTCTTGTTAAGCTCATAAACAACTAAACAGACAATGTTAAACTGAACATGAAAGTTAAGCATTCTAAAGCTTCTATCGGGAAATAAATTAAAAATTACAAAATAAAATTTAGAGAAGATTTAATAAAACCTTTTTCTACGATATTTTGCTAGCTAAAATACAATTTTAATTATACAATAATTTCCACAACCACGTGTAATTAGCTAAATCTAGAGTTTTCTTTTGTTTAGGAGAAAAAGAGACGCCGTCCCCATCCTGGATTCGAACCAGGGTCCCTCCACTGAGCCCGGAGTATCTTGACCACTAGACGAACGAGGACAGGAACAACGCTCTCTTTCTCCGTATATGTAAAGATGCCTGAATCTGAAAAAACACTGTTTCGAGAAAAACGCCAAAACGTTAAATGTTCTCGCATACATTTTTTAGAATGTGAGTTGAATTTGAAAAAATAATTAATGAACTTCCAATTCTCCCAGATAAATAAATTTGGTATCATTATAAAGAAAAAAGTTCAAACTAAAAATAAGTAAATAAAAAAAAAATGTCAAATTTTGCTTCCGAGTGGCCTTAAATTAATTGAGAATAATTTTTTGGATAACACATTTGAAACTGAATCTTCTTTACAAGCACAATCGTTTTTTGATCGTTGATATTGTAGATTCCCACTTTTACACAGGATATTAGGATATTAGGACATTAGGATATTATTACCCTTCTAATAATTGTCAAATAATGATCACCATACCAAGCCTCCGAGACAAGTTTTTTGTGAGTTTTTCGTGGGGGAATTTATTATACAATAATTTCGACATCCACGTATAATTAGCTCAATCTGTTTTTGTTTAGGAAAAAAAAGAGACGCCCTCCCCATCCTGGATTCGAGCCAGAGTCCCTCCGTTGAGAAATATTCGGCAATTGTGATATCAGTGAGGAGGGTAATGATATCTTATACTTTTAATGTTTTTACTGATCTTTAGGTTAGAGTAGCAAAGTAATAGGAAAAGGACGTAAAACTAAAATAAGAAAAAAAAAATATATATGCAAAATCTAGGCTGACTTTCATTACAGAAAACATGCTACTGTTAACAACAGTTAAGAGACCGAGTGCGACATTTAGGCCAATATTAAACATTTGGTAAAAACAAATGCCTGTTGTAAATTTTATTTCCGAAGTTAAAATAGGAAACAGCTTTAATGGTTCTCTTAGAAGTCCTGTTACTTCCGTAGGATTTAAAAAAATTGCCCAAATTTTGTTGACAATTTGGATGTTGTTTTTCTTCCCAAATGCTACTTAGTATATTTTAAAATACAGGAAATGGCTTCACTTTTTATCGGCAAGAACATTAACAAAATCCTACGAACAACGTTCTTTTTCTTAGGAACGGTGACGTGAGTGTTATCTTCCGTTATTTATGCTCCGGGTTTTCCAGATTTAAGATAATGAGTTTTCTAGAACACTAGTGGAAAATTATGTGGGGATTTGGGTGGCAACAGCACTAGATACGTGGGTCTGATTAAACTCACCTGCATATGGTAAAAAGTCAAAAATTCGTGCTGGAATATTGGAAAGCAATACCTTATATATTAACTAAAAGTAATTTTTAGGTTAATTTAGATTTTCACTAACATAGTGAGGAAAAGTAGGGGAACGTTATATAAAATTCATAATCATAATATTACTATTCAATTGTAAAATATTGATCGCTATTCCAGAAGTGAATGTTTTGAAAACCATTTATATTTTAGAAAGTGTTCATTAATTATTTTGGATTTATAGATAAGTTAAGACGAATATTGTGTTGATTAATTTTAATATTTTGACAAAAATTTGGACAAATTGTCTGAAATTTATACTAATAACCATTTTGTTTTGAACATCGTGTATTAACAATTCATAAAAAGTTTAATTCATGAAAAACATTCAGAGCAATAATTGTTATAGGAAATGCATATTTGTATATGGATTTAAAATAGACATACATCCTTATTTCTGATATATATATATATACTCCACTGATTTGGGATTTTTTTGAACAAAAAATTACTAATTGACATTAAATTTTTCGAAAGCATACACACAAAAACATACACTCGAAAATAAAGCAGTCTTACTAGAGCTAACCAATTTCATGTAAAAAAAGATTTCTCCAACAAATATGCTAAATAAATGAAATCTGTATTCTATATTCTATTGCACGTTAATAGGCATTAATTAAAGATATATAAAATCATATTTAGCTGGTAGTCCAAACAGAATATTTATTTAAATTTGTCGTAAATGACCCTTTGCGACGCTTTGTGTAAAAAAGGGAAGCTACAATATCAGCGATCAAAAAAGGACTGTGCACGTAAAGAAGATTCAGTTTCAAATGTGTTATCCAAAAAATTTCTCTCAATTAATTTAAGGCCACCCGGAAGCAAAATTTGACAATTTTTTTATTTATTTTTAGCTTGAACTTTTTTCTTTACAATGATACCAAATTTATTTAATGTGGAGAATTGGAAGTTTGTTAAATACTTTTTCAAATTCAACTCACATTCTAAAAAATGTATGCGAGAAAATTTAACGTTTTGGCGTTTTTCTCGAAATAGTGTTTTTCTCGATTCAAGTATCTTTTCCAGAAAACTTGAAGTGAGTATGTTCTTGAGATTTGTACATGTTATGTATTATATTTTTCTATATATACTGTTGTAGAAGTTTGTTAAAGCAGCGATAAAATAAATTTTAGAATTATTTTAGAAAGCAAAATTCCACGAATTTCATAGAGTTTTGTTTAAAAACATTTACAAATGTTTCTTATATCTTAATCACTTTGATTGAGGTATAGTATGTGTAGGAATATGCATGTTATATGTGTAGGAATATGTATGTTATATGTGTAGCGAATTTTGTAGCGGTAGGTGGCACAGTTATAGAAAGAAAGGTACCTAAATTTGATCAATTTAACATTAGCGAGATAGAGCTTTCCGGATAGCCTTAAGTAGGGTGTATATGGAGGAATTGCTAATTATGTGTAAGTCCGATTCTTTATTTTTTATGATTTATACGATTTTTCTGCACATAATAGCCAAAATCTGTGGCGCATTTAGAAATATTATCAGGCCATATGGATGTTTTTAATTAAAGAAGGATAAAAGCACCTTTCTTCAGACTTAAATAAGGTGCTTATTAAGTTACAGATCTGAATTAAATTTATTAAGTTACAGATATGTTAAAATTATATAATTTATGTATTTGGCGGAGGAACTAATATAGTTCTGAAATCACCGACGAATTTCAAAAATATGAAAAAGATTTCGAAATGGTTCTTTATTCAATAAAAGCAATGAAAATGTGCCTGTTCCTTTTTTTTAAACGATACTTTCATTTTTTACAAATTTGTAGTATCTAACGCTCCTTCAAAATTTGAAAAAAATCTGACATTTTTTGTATTAAATAATGGCATTTACTCACAAGTTTTGTGATAGTGACATGTTTTTCTACATCAAGCTTTGTGAGTTCGATTATACAATAATAAATTTATTATTTTTTCCCGATAAGTATTCTTATAAAATAATAGTTTTTTGTTTTGAAAACCATCGTTGATAAGATTCAGTTTTGCACTTTCAATATTATTATAATAAAAAAATTTGCTTGGCTTAAATAATGAAAGCCCTTCAGTTTAAAAAAAAACATTTTCATTTCAACATATGTTTTTTAGTTGTTGTTTTTTGAAAGATGTCCCACCTTTAAAAAATTTATACTCGCTGTATACTTTCTCCAATAAAAAAAATAAAAAATAAGATTGTTTAGTTTTTAACCTTTTACTTTGTATTTTCCAGATAATTTAAAAAAAAATACCACCGATTGATGAAGTAATACGATATATGTACATAACAACGTAAAGCGGGTAAAATGAATGAATGAATTTGGTCCTCTGTTTGAATGATGAATTTTATAGTAAGATAAAAAATGTTGAGTTGGTCAAATATACTAGGAATATTAATAAGAATGTTATAATATATATGAATAATGAATCGTCTACATATCTTATGCACCTGAGGTTATTTGCGTGAAGAGAGAGGATAATATTTTCCATATTTCTTAAGACATATTCCGCTATGTCACCAAATACTAGAGTTCCCATGGGGACTCCATCTATTTGATTGTAGGTTTTCCAATTAAACTGGAAAAAGTTGTTGTTTGTAACAAGGGGCTTGCAGAGATGATCTCTTCATGGAGATAATCTCTTGGATCTCATGGAGATAATCTCTTCAGTTGTATATTTTTTGGAATCAGTTAACGCTCTTTGGATGATATCCAATGCTTGATCAAATGGTGTATTGTGGTACGAGCTACCGACGTCTAACATCGACATTCTGGAGTTGATGTCGATATGTATGTCCTCCAGGCGCTTTTTTGCTTGAAGAGATGATGAAATGGAACAAAGGTTACTCTGGAAATTTTCTATTAGGATTTTTGATAGTACTTTCTCCAAGTAGAATGTCGGCGCACATCTTTTTGAAACAAACTTGGCTAATGTAATAAAAATGTTTTTACCCGTTTTACGTTCTCTTGTGCATACTTCATCAAACGGTGGTATACTCTCTTTAATTATCTCTTCTATCGCCAAAAAGCGGGCTATACTAACAACATGTCGTTGGACATCAATCGTTTTCATCGTTCACGACTTCTCAAAGGAAAAAAAAGTTGCTTAGTATCAACTTCCTTATTAAATTCAGAAACGTCAGGGTTGTTCCCAATTTTATCAGAGTATCCATCGATCTGCCTTGCTCCCAAAAAGTGTCCAAGATTTTGCACGAATGCCAAATGGCTTCGCTTCGCGATGTCATCAGACAATTGAGATCAAAAGTCGTTCGTGTTGAAGAAGAACTCTATACTCTCCATTTGAAGCTTGCTGCAAATTACATTTTCCGAGGAATTGACTCAAAGTTAGCTGCAATAGTTCGCCATCAAAATGATGCACACAGCCACAACCTTAACAAAAAACTTTCCGCTCT
>QLNU02013614.1:16492631-16507605 GCA_006491805.2 Dysdera silvatica
ATTTCAATACCATCGAGCACAACTGGAGTGTCTTCGAGAGATATGGTCGAGCTTCTGATTCTTCTTCATTAAATCTTCGTGAAGTGTGGTTGATTCTTCAGGGGCCGTGGTTCCGTATGATTTCCCAGCGATTCCACTGTCTTGTCGAGTTCATGCTGAGACGAATCGCCGTCGTCATCAGGGCGAAAGGTGATACTACGCGATACCATAGACATGTATCTCTCAGTCAATTGCTCTTTAGTATATATTTCATCTATTGTGATTCACGATATATCGACTTGAAATATGATCAGATTATTTGAAAATTATATACCTTCTTGTCTCTATCTTCAAAAGAGGATGACTTTGATCTTTGCAAAAATGTCAATGAGTGTACTTTAAATTTTCCTTTACCTTCTTTTACGCAATCTTTGTATGTAGCATCGTTGCTTTTAGAAAGTTTCATTCTGCCTTACTTTGATTTAAAGTGTGTTCTGGAAATGAAATGATAAGCTAACATAATCAAATTTCAAGAAATAAATAAATGAATGATCTGATTGGAGCGTTTGTTATGGCTTCATATCATAATGTCGAAACTATGGTTTCACCCAGTGCCTTACCCACCAGTGGACAGTTATCCGATACATGCTGACTCTGATAGGTTACGTTGTCAATTTTTGTTTTCCTCCGCCTCCAACCCTTATCACTCAAAAAGAATAGATTATAGTTTAAACCTTAACAGGTAGAACGTCGTGCTTAACCCAACTTCTTGTGTTAACTATCTTTTGTTTAAGCCTTTCCAAATTAAATTTATAGTAGGAATCTTTTAAAAGTCTCCTTTATTGTACTGAAATTAGAAATGACACTTAAAATTTATTCTGTTTTTAAAAACATGCTACGATAAAATCATAATAAGCATTACTTAAAATGAATATCCTTTAAAATATATTATAGCCCAAAATATTTTAAAATATATAGAAGCTTTTATATAGAATTGAGAAGTATTCGTAATGTCATAAAGCCATGCAAATATTAGCTTTTTTGGCATTTACGACTGTAAGTTAAGTAACAAATATTTAATTTAAATTACGTAGTAGGTGCGTGAATTTATATCAAGAAATTAATTAAGACATATATATATATATTAGCAGGTATGTACGTGCTGTCTTCGTTATAAATGAATTAACATTACGAAAAATAACATGGTATAAAGGAATGGAAAAAGAACATGAATGAAACCAAGGAACAAATTACTTAAAGACGTTTTTGGGTGATCAAGTAGTATACAACCAGCTCACTTAAACACGTTTTTAAGCAATTTTTGCATTCGCTTTATTCTCCCTCATCTCTTACTTTATCTTTATCCCCTCCTCCCACTCCTTACAATAATATTTCTGCAATTTTAAGAATTATTAAAATAGTTGCGCAAAACAATTACATTAATATATTTTTACATGTCACCAGACGGCGAATAACGTACTTGAAATATTCGACCATTTTTTTGTAAATTGACATTTTCATTAATTTTCCATACACGCTGCCCTCTGGAGAACGGTTATTTAGAAACCGAAATATATTGGGAATAATTAAAATAATATTTTGAAAAGAAATACCCTCCAAGGAATCCCGTCGACTTTGATATATGAAAGTTCTGTTGTATTTTATGAATAATTGAAAAATATCTGCTTCCATTAAATATAAGAGGGGTCGGCAATACATGGCACACGTGCCACATTTGGCTCGCGGACACTTTTGGATGGAACGCGAAGCGATTTTGAATTAAAAATCATTGTATATATAAAAATCTCTTCCTTGACCAAGGGATTTCTTTTCTCTAACTTGATTAATGTGTATCTTCTTAAATTACTAATTATAAATTTGTAGCATCTTACAGGCCGACCAGAAAAAACCCGGACAAATATTGTTTATCATATCTTTATTTATATAAAGAAATTTAAAAAATTATCAATAAAATACAATAATCTGTTACCTCAGTAACAAGATTCTCAGCAGGTTTCGAAGTGGCAACCCTCAGCGTCGATGCACAGTCCCAGACGCTTCTTGAAATTTTTGGCGATGGGCCGCAACACATCCCGCATGATTCCTTCCCACTCCTGTCGTAGCTATTGCTTCAGTGAGTCCAAACTTTTGTGGCGCTTAGCTTAAGTCCTGGTCTCTAAAAGTGTCCACAGGCTATAATCCATCGGGTTGAAATCCGGTGAGTACAGCGGCCATCCTTGCGAAGTGATGAAATAGGAAAATGGAGCCTACACCACTCCTGAGTTGTTTTAGCTCTATGAGTCGGAACCATGTCTTGTTGGAAGGTCCATACCGCGTCGCCGAAGTACTGCTGAGCACACGGAAGTATGATGGTCTCTAAAATGTAGCGTCGGTACTCGTCCTTGTTGATTTTTACCACCTTTTCCATGAAAACTATGAGTGTTTTGCCGCTGGCGCAAATTCCACCCCTGACCATGATGGATTGCGGTTTTTGGCACTGTTCGACGATGGCTGAGATGTCGGGTGACTCTGTGATCAGTTTCCATCGTTTTGGCGATTGTGAGCCTGCTTGACTGCAAAAAGCTTTTCATCTGTGAAGAGCGTACGTTCCTAGTGCGTACCTGCGTCCTGGCATTGAAGTTGTCGGCCTCTTTGAAGCCGGACTGGCTTATTTTTGAACGTAAGGAGTTGAACTTTCTAAGCTTGTAGGGTTTGAGTTTCAGCTCATTTTTAGCCATTTGTCGCACCGATTCACGTTTCATTCCGGTCTCTTGAGCGATTTTTCCCCTAGAGACCCACGGATTTCTCTTTACTCGCTTCCGGATAAGCTGATGGTTGGCAGAGGTATTGACAATTCGCTTTCTTCCTCTTCCGGACCGGTCGCCTTCGTATCCGGCCCTGCGGTGGCGCAGTGTGGTAACGCGTTCTCCTATTGCGCGGCTAATCCGGGTTCGACTCCCAGCAGTGCAAAAAGAACGCTTACTCAGAGATCTCATAAAGATCGCACTGCTCACTGTAGTCCGGGGTTTGGTTCCCTAGGCCTTAAGAGGTTCGGATTCCTCGGAAAACAGTAGGTCCCGGCGCAGCATGACCACTGTAGTCTTTGAGCCGTAAAACCAAAAAACAAACAAACAAACAAACAAGCCTTTGTAGCCGAGCTCATAGAAACGCTTAATGACATCAGACACGGTTTGGCGGGAAACCTCGAACAATTTCACTTTGGCAAAGACCTTGACGAAATAACTCCAAAACATCAGCACATCTCTTTGACATTACTGAAAACATAGAAGTTATTGGAGAACAGTACAAAATCTGAATTTATTGTTTAACTTTCGAAATCACGAGACATGATGCAAAAATTGAAATTGCTCTTTTTTCTGGTCACCCTGTACATTAATAATTATTGAATTCTATCTTCTTCAATTGCTAATTTATTAATTTATGTCCTTTTAAAATGCTAATTATTAATTTGTGCGTTCTTACATTACTAATTGATACAGATTTATAATATTTAAATTATGAGTGTGTTGTGCATTCTTACATTAATAACTATTGAGTTCTATCTTCTTCAATTACTAATTATTAATTTATACCCTATTAAATTCCTAATTATTAATTTATACCTTATTAAATTCCTAATTATTAATTTATATCTTATTAAATTACTAATTATTAATTTGTGCATTCTTACATTACTAATTATTAAATGGTGTCTTCTTAAATTACTAATTATTAATTTGTATCTTTTTAAATTATTAATTATTAATATGTATCTTCTTAAATTACTAATTATTGATTTGTATCTTCTTAAATTACTAATTATTAATTTTTATTTCCTTAATTAACTAAGCTATTAATTTTCATTAATAGTTGGGTAGTAAATTAAACTTTCACAATTTGGGTGAATGTAGTCTGGAACGTGGAACGAAAATGCAGTATTACTTCGGCACAATACCTTTAAAAGGTTACCAACTCCTTAAATAAAGCATAATTCATGAAGAAATTTGCTGTTATATTTTTTATCCTTAGCTATACGATTCGAGGGAAGCGACATGCTATTTTCATATTTGAAGAAAACAACTTTCATCTACGTTCGGACTCCAAACTGTCTCCTCTAATCAGTCACACATGCTCTGTAATGGCTTTTGTGGAACCAGAATTGATGACCAATCAGACGAAATGTCATAGGGGCATGAAGCTTGTTTTTTATTGTTTTCACGTGATTTTACGAAACACTGATTTTGCAATACTCAATGCGCTGTCTGGTTTTTATTTTTGGTTCAAAATGAAATGTTAGTCGTTTAGAGGTTCAAAAATAGTGCAATATAAAGAAAATTAAATTGACGAAAGTTATAAACAAAATTTCCTGTGGCATTATTTGCAAGAATGATTTACGTATTAGCATTTAATCTGCATATTATATTGCATGATATGCTGAAGGAAGAAGGAATGTTAAATATTATGCACAACACAATATATATATATAATTTTATTATTATATATTATTTAGCAATAATTCCTGTTGATTATATTCTTAACTGTGCGTTATCAGTTGTGTCGATAACTGTATATTATTATCTCAATTGTGTATTATTTACGCAAAAAAATAATTCTTAAAGTGTTCATAATGACCCGATAACTAGGTAGAAATTAATTTTATACAGTAAATTTGTAGTGATTTAAAATTTCTTGATCTACTTTTAAATGACTCTAACTAAATTTTGTATTTGAATTACCATTTCTATTTTAAATCAATAATTTCTTTTCCATCCTTTAGTAAAATTTAATTAAACTTTTTTCTTTATTTTTACCTTCCACAATGTTCTTATTTTTTTAATTCTTTTTCGATTTATAATAATGCAAATCAATGATAATAATTATAGATTACATAACAAACATTTGAGAGTAACTTAATGAAATCTAGTGTTTATTTTAATCTGTTTCTAATAAAATTAAAAACTCACATGCAAGTATAAAAGTGTGCAACGGATTAAGAATTATTCAAAAGAATGGATCCCTTAAAGTGAATAAGAACAATTACTAATGCACTTATAGGAATGGCTATTTCTGTTTTCATTCTAATTCATCAAATGAGAAAATGACATAAAATGACCGACTACTCTCAGTTCCATTCTTCCCAATTCTGTTATATGAAAAAGTGATAAAAATGGCTTACAAATTTCAATTTATTAACTTTCTGCATTTTAAATATAAAATCCTTACAAAAAGTGCTACAATATTAATAAATAAAATGAAAACACAAATTAACGCAGTTTAATTTTGAAAACATTGACAGCTGTTTCAATAGCACGTGACTGTTTTCATCATAATGGCGCAATTAATGCGTTGGTTAGCTTTGCTAGTCAAATGATGTCATACCGTAGAAAGTAAAAATTTAAAATTATCATGCATGGAATCGAAAAGTAAGTGAAGATGTTTACTTATTTTTCGATTCCGCAATCGGGGACGTCGCAATTGACTCGCATGCTAATTTCAATTTTTCCTTTCTATGGTTTATGTTCTACAGTATGGCATCGTTTGACTAGCAACGTTAACCAAAGCATTAGTTGTATCACCCTGATGAAAACAGTCACGTGCCAGTAAAACAGCTGTCAATGTTTTTAAAATTAAACTGCGATAATTTGTGTTTTTATTTTATTTATTAGTATCGCACAGTGTATCACTCTGTTCTACTTATTGCTACAATATCGTCTGAAGAAGAAGGTATGAGTAATTCAACTCCAAAGATGCATTAAAGTTAGCTGGAGTGTGTTTGAAAGAAATAGCTTTGTTTTGGGAGGTAAATCGCATTGACGTTTACCAGTATGCATTATCAGTTCTTCCTTATAGATCACAGACATAGTGTCCATGGAAACGGTTAACAACCCACAGGAGCATGGTGAAGCAAATGCTTGGAATCAGCAAAAGTTACCGAAATACTTGAGTGAGATGTCAAACAAAGGAAAGGGGAAATAAGAGGTAATTGAGAGAGCAGACAAAGTAGATAAAAAAAATAAGAAATACTTAAGTGAGAGGGCAAACAAAGGAAATGAGGAATACGATATACTTAGATGAGAAAGCTAACAAAGAAAATGAGGAATAATGCATACTTAGATGAGAAAGCTAATAAAGGAAATGAGAAATAAGAAATGATTAAATGAGAGAGAAAAAAGGAGTAAGACAGAAACAAAGAACACCATCGTAAACGTAAAAAAGATTAAATGGAAATAGATTGGGCATATCGGAAAACTAACTGACGAAAGGGAGAAAACGTTCTTCAGACACCTTATCAATGTTAACGGTCACGACACACACTAACCAGGACCGGTTCTGGTCAATGCTGCCTCAAAGATTGTATAACGGGGCTCAGACCTATGGCTCCGACTTAGAAAGGCGCGTTGAATTTTTAAAGGATTTGTTTATTTTTATATGTGCAGTAAGTTAAATATGATAATTTTTTATTTCAAAGTTTTGAAATTTAAGAATTTGCGTAAACAGAACCCCCCAAAAAAAGATAGAGTCCAAGACCATAGAATGAGTTAAGATGGGCCTGCTTCTGGTGGGTTTAGTCTGAGTGTATGGACGACAGCGATTTGTATTGTGCGGCCACCCCACAATACGAGTCACTTGTATTATGGGGTGGCCGCAGCTATTTCTTTTGTGTATATGCGAAATATAAAAGTAAGACGGCATTCGATAGTTTCATCATATTGCAGTCGTTATGGAGAGAATGGACAAGGTATTCTGTTGGATAATAATTTGCTGGTCCACAATTCATTAGCTTATCACGATTAATTCACCAGCTTAAAGAAAAAAAAAATCCAACCATAGGGGAAAATTAAATTTTGATACCCACTTTTTCTGCTCAAACAGGTCTTTAACTTTTGTATAAAATTGCAAATTGTTGCTCCTCCCAAAGCGAGGGATATCCAGTCTTGTAATATGTGGCTTACAGAATTTCAGTTTGAACTCAAAATGTGAATGTTATGTTCATAATTCAAATCAGTTTCATATGTAAATACTCCATATTCATAATTTAAATCAGTTTTAAATGTAAATATTCTATATTCATAATTCAAATCAGTTCCATATGTCAATATTGCAGCGGTAAATAATTTTAATTGATTTTGGAAAGTGCCTCTAAAATTATTTGCAAAGGAACCTCAGCTTTTCCGATGCGCCAGGACTTCACTTCTACAAGACGTAGAAAGCTAAACTTCTAACATGAATAAAAGTAACTCACAGTAAAATTTTGGCGCTTAATGCTTGCTCAGCACGCCAAAACACTGTTTTCACCTGTCATGCAGCGAAGCATCATAGTAGGGTGAGCTCTATTTTCAGTGGGCCGTAGCTCGACCCCCAGGTCGATTGGGCCAAATTTGATTTTGGATCTTTCATCTACTCGGTCATATTGGCCTATAAACCGAAATTCAGAAAAATCGAGCCTTGACAGTTCGCGAGGTTCCCTTGTTAGTATCGTGGACAGTGAGTTGCAGTGTTTGCAGTAATTATGAAACATTTTAAAATTGTAACGTAGCAAAAAATTGATTATTTAAAATTCCACATCTGACATCGCTTGCAGTGTAATAATTATAAGAATTTTATAATCAACTGTATCCATCCTTTCAAATTCAAATATTCATTTCAGTCGGACCACCATTCTGAAAGTTAATACAATTTCTAAACATCCCTTGATGTCGATTAAAATGTTACATTGAGTTTACAATCATCGTCTTGGAAAATTACAGGATATGGGAATTTGGACTAAGTATTAATTGAAGCGTAAATATATTAAATTAGGGAATCTTCGAGACAAATTAATAGCCCAATCGATGGTCATCACAACCATTCACTTCGATTGATTCATCAGAAATTGAAAATCAAAGGGGGAGTTGTGCGGCCTGTAAAGTGGCAATGGGAATGATTCCATACGTCACAAATTAGTCCTCAAACCATCGATAATAATTCGATTGTGAAAAGGCCAGTTTCGCCCGTGATTGGTCGAGATATCCTGCAGCAATCACTTTATCATTCATCAATTGGAGGACCTATATGCAAATGCATATTTTGACGTGCACAAACCTATTGATATATATGGATAAAGTGTATATACAGCTCCAGGTGGTATTCTTCCATGGTATCCTACTTACAAATTGCCATCGCTTCTATTTCTGTGTAGCTGCTCAAACTCAATTCCTAGTTTCCCTGTACTAACAAAGTTCCAGGCAATCGATTGCGAAGCAATTTCTGAGGAAATTCCGCAGCACAAAGGCTAAACATTATCATCTGAGTTAAGAGATAGTTCGGAATGACCTAAGGTTATTTTGGCGGCAGGTGGTACGCAGAAATTTGATGTTGTTGGTATAGTGGTGGAATATATTTAATATATTTATGTAGCGGAGCCCACCACAACGTATGGAGATGAGGATTTTCGCATCACGTTCTCTAGTCATTAAAATATTTAAATATTGTAACAATATGAACACTGGTTTGTCTATAGATATACGCGGATATCGGACTTATAAAAATAGTAAAATTAAATGGATATAATAGTAATTACGATATAAAATACAGAAGTACCTCAAAGTTACGTTCTAGATGCTTCTTTAGCTAGATACAAATTTGAAGCAATCCTAGCCAAATAAAAATTTCGCATAGTTCTTTATGCTAATAGAGTTGAGTCCCGTTTATCCGAACTACGTTAATCTTAAAATTAAGTTAATCCATTTTTTTTTCAGTTGGTTGCAAAGGCAGCCGATAGTTAAGACGTATATTACAGAGCCTGATCAACGCAAAGGCATCCAAAGCCCGGGCTTTGGGCCCTACAATTTTAGTGGCCTTAAAAAAAACAAAATGTTATTTCGTTTTTATGCATAAACTTTTACTTTTACAAAATCTTTCCCAAAAAAAAAATAATCTACAGAGCAGTAGCATTGCGAATTTGTTATTATAGTGTTACCTCCCAATAGGGGACACCCACGGGACAAGATATTTTGTCCCTTAAATAGAGGTGTCTCTTCTTCGGAGGTACATGCGTTGATATATACATATGCTACAGATCAGAGGAATCGTCCCTTACTTGCATCCCTTTCAAGAGGTAACACTGTATTTACCTATCCAACTTATGATGGGACCAATTTTGCAATATCCCTTCGAAAGAGGTTCAACTCGTTACAGGGCATTTCCAAATTTTCGTGAGGACAAGGACCTTAAATATCTACCTGGCCCAGGGGCCCCCTCTAAGGCATGATCGGGCCCTGCGAATACAAACAGCGCAGTGTGCATTGCTAACTAATGGAAATTTTCCACAAAGGAAGGAGAAATTTTCCATCGCTTGCCTATTGTCTGTTGTCTGCTAAACGTTCACCTTACAATACAAACACACATCAAACAGTTATAGCTTACAGAAAATTCTGTGTTAAATATTTCATTCAATTTCAAAATTTGTTAATCTAACCAGGCCTCGGTTCCAATTAGTTCATATTAATAGGGCTTTATAATTGGTTTTGAGCAATGATATTAACAAGCGATAAAAACCTTAAAATATATCTCAATATCAATAAATGTAATCCCGATAAAAATGTAGTTTCAATAAAGGTTCAAAAAGTGAAATTTCACATATTTGTTTTGTAAATTTGGCAAGATTTATTATAAATTTAACACCATAGGTAGCAAGAAAAGCATGATCTAATTTAAAAGAAAAATTTAACTTAATCCTGGACATTGCAAGAACATCGCCTCTTTAACCTCGAAACAATGAGTTTAGCCTCGTTCCATGTAGTGATTTGGTCAACAGGTAATATCTTCATTCACGTGCTGTGGCATAGAACCAGGTTGAAATTAAGTTTTTTTTAGCACAAGTACATATCGTACTCATTCAAAATATACTTAAAGTTGATCGGTTAATATGTCACACTTCTTTAAAAATTCCCTAATCTCTCTAAATGTTACGTATAAGGACCTTTTTTCACTTTGTCTTGCCCGATATTACAGTTTATCAAATGAAGCCATTAATTAACATAAAAACTAAAGACTAATAAAATTGAAACTAATGTACAATCTTCATCACAAAATTAGTAAAACAATGTGAAATCAAATGAACATAAACGAAGTAATTGAACTAAAAAAATAAGAATTTTTATATGTAATAAGTAAGTTTCACACATGTACATTCATTTAGCATGTCATACGTTACTACTCACCTGGGGGAGAGCTTTATAATAAACTACTGATTCCTACTTTCCTCTTTTTCTCATCAAATCATTAGGAAAAAGTTCTCTTAATTCAAATAAATCAATGTAACATCATAAATATTAGGCAACAGATATATCATCAAAAACTGTACTTGGGTAGAATAGGTTTAGTCCTATCTCTCTCTCTCTCTCCGAATATAAATTAAAAGCTCCAAAGAAATCCTAGCCATGGGTTCCATGCGATATTTGATCGTGTATCAATTAAAAAATAATTCCATTCAAGATAATTATGTAATACACTATTTAAAATGAGTTGTAAAAGTTTCCGTGAAACCATTAACAGAAGTTTATCATTCATAAAACATAGAAAATATGCAGTCTTAATTTTACTAAAATATTTCTTTTGTTTTCTATCAGACATTAAACTACATAGATGCTCAGAAATGAAAAACAATATTTGGATAATTTTCCAATTTATCTTGTGCACAAAGAATTAACATTTGATCTTATGGTCGTTTTAAAAAAATTCACCTTTTCGGCTGTTTTACAGGTTCTCAATGCGCTTTCAAACGTTTCAGGTTAAAGAGAACTCTTTACAGATTGTCTACAAAATCGATGTTCTTCTTTTCCTATTAAGAGTTTAAGAATAGGATTTCCTTTTTTTAAGAGAACACGTTTACTTAACATTTCAGAAATGCATTGAATACAACAATAGTTTAAATACAAATACACTTCTAAAATGGTTTTTATTTACAGCAGTTTCATACTTAATGTTCTTTGATAATGTTTCCTCATCTTCCTTGGTGTAGTAACGTTTAGAGATTTCTTAAAATAGGTAAATGTATAGGTAACAATAGGCGGCTATTGCTAAAATATTGCTGCTAGAATTACGTTTGGCAGCAGTTGACTTCCACTAACGACTGAGATCACTTCAGAAGAAGATTCGCAAAAGACGAATCGAAACGTCAAATTTTTAAGGTAATTAAATTCTGTTTATAATTCCACACAGTCTGCACTTGAAAATTTGTTTTTTACAGTTTTAAAATGCGCTGTGAAAGTCTTCGCATAACCAACATACACTTGAAAAAATTCGTGTTCTGAAAATATTGTAATTCGTACTTGCTTCTTCAATTGCAAACCCCTGGGGTTTAGTTTCGAATTTAATCCTTTAGTTAATTATAATCCAATATAGATTAACTATTATCATATTTCATAAGGTCAACCTCAATTTACAAGAAACTATAACTGATTTACAATGGAGACCTTCCAAATATTCTTCCAGACGGAGGAATTAATTCATGTCAATTATATAATCCTTTAAACGATGATTATGCTATCACGTTTATTCAGTTAATCGCAGAATGTGGAGTGCGTCGCTTTTATCAATTACAGAATACCAAGTCTTTTAAATCAAGTGCTGAAACCTATTTATTAAATTCCATTAAATAGTTAGCAGTGTTCGTTTATTTATTATGTTGTTTTAGTCTTTAGATTTGTATTATCACTAATATGATTGTTCTGGTTAACTTGAATTTAACCATTTTTTTCGAAGGATAAATTTATTTTTTATCAATTAGAATAATCCCTTATGCTGTCTTTTCTGCACAAGAGGTATTTGTTCATGAATTTGCATGTAATATTCGGTACTTACGGTAACCTTTCTGTTGGCTTTTTGTCAATATCCTTAAATTCACGTTCTTTTTGATATTGAATATATATATATATATATATGTATAGTTTCCTATATATTAACATGATATTCTATGATTATTTTGACAATCTCACCATGTTCAATTTAAATGGTTTATCTTTTCTTTATTATTAAAGTATATTGTGCAACATTTAAATTTGTGTGAGAAAAAATGCCAAATTTTGCTCCGCCTGTCATCTTGTCACATTGTAGGAGAAGTAGTAACGGATATTATGACATAGCATCGTTTTTTTTTCTTTTTTTGAATATTGACAAAAAGATCGTTGTAGTACGTTTTTTGCAAAATTCACACCTGAAAACAAATTACTATTACCTGTACTAGAGAAGTGTTAGTAGGGGGAGACCCCACACCTCCCGAGCTTCGGGGTGAATCCCTCGCTTTCCATTTGGATAGACTTCGAGTTACGCCTGAATTAGTTGAAATGTTGAATCACACTGATTATTACCGATGATGACGTCATCGTCCTAGATATTAAATTGCGGAAATGCGACAAAAATAAAATCTATCTATGATCGAGTTTATCATTTATTAACCAAATAACATTTTTGTTTGGCGATTTTTTTACCTCTTAGTTTTTTCGCCAATGCAGCCTGACGTGGGTTCTCTAGCAGCCAATCAGATTGGCGAACTTACCCGTAACGTTAAAATTGGAATACGAATTCAAATTTCGTTGCCGGACCCATGGCTTCACTATTTGCGCCACACACGGACCCTGCCATCAATGTCATGAAGAAGAAAGCTGGACCCGTCAGACCACACAACCATCTTACACCCATCAAGTGTCCAATGTTTGCGTTCTTTAATCCACAAAAGTCGATTTTTTAGGTTTTGCAGCGAAATTAAAGGAACTCTTGTTGGTCGGCTATTAAAACTAATTCATTTTAATATCTGTCTTATAAAGCATACGGATATGCTTGGCGATAATCCTGTGTTGTATGGCGCTGCAATTCGTTGCGCTGTAGCTTTTCTGTTGCTGCACACCACGCGTGTCAGTCGCTTGGCACCTCTTCTTTTCACAAGCGACTACCGCCCACTATTTTGTGTTTCGCTTGAAGTTTCTTGGCTTAGCTGCCACTCGTTGAAGACTCGAGATGCTGCCAGAGAAAAGCACTCGAGAAAAGCCCAGAAGATTAGCGATTTCGGAGATACTGGGTCAGGTCTTTCTGGCAATCACGACCATGCCAGGTTCAAATTCACTCAAATCTCTTCTTTTCCTCATTCATGGGTGAATTGTAACTTTCATTGGCGCTTATGCGGGGGGAAAGTTTGAGTGATGGGTGTTTCTAAGTTTTTGGCCCCTTCAGTGTATATAAAAACCATCGAAGAAATTTAGAAGATGTCCGATGGCTCCCGTAACCTTTTATTTATTTTGTTATAGTGGACAAAGAGGAAAGACATAGCTACATGTTGGTCCAAGTCGGGGGCTTACTTCGTTTGACTTTCTACATAATTTATGATATCAATTACTAATCAAACATAGTAATACGCAGCGAATTAGAATTGTCAATTTGGTCACCATTTCTAATATATGCATTTTTGGATTGCCTTTGAACGTCGAGTGAAAGTGGTGATTGCTTTCTCTCATTATTTTAAATTTCAAATATATACAAACATACACTAAATTTATTATAGTAGCTGCATAGACCAATACTTGACAAAATATTTTCGTAATTGACCTAGAACATTCTAATTAATGAAGAGAAAAGCAGTAGATTTTCGATAGTTTCAAAATTGCAGATGAAAGTAGAAATATATTATTTCTCTGTATCTGCGTGTATGGGTTTGCAACCGTCAGCCTCACCCATTTTGTTGGTTAACCAATAGAGTTTGGCCCCATAAAATCCGTGTATGCATTGCTTGTCCGGTTTCGATAAAAAACAAAATTTAAAACATGTTTTCATTTTTTTCATAAATAAAAATGTTCAGTGGAATCTGTATTTGCCAAAATGAAAATTTGGTCAAACTAAAAATAACTTCCTTAATATTTTTGTTGCATGGCAGTGTTTGTAATGTCCTCAAACTAAAAGTAAAATGAGCATTGCTTCGCCCAGCATTTTGGATAACTTACAGTTAAGGCTTCACAATAAATTCGTTGTTTTGGTATTTTCGTCTCCTACGTAAGCGTGTTTTCTGTTGGAACTCCGTAAGCAGGTCAAATTAAACGTTAATTAAATTTATAGATACTGATTAGTTTCAATTCTTAAGCTGAATAAATGCAAAAAAATTCTAATCGAGGAAGCAATTTGTCGCTTATTTTACGAATGCTGCTGCCAGCTAGAAGTCCAAATAAGAACCTGCATTGTAGTTTGGACAGTTTAAAAACGAAATCTTTCAGTCAATAAAGAGTGATTTCTACTTCCGACAGGTACCCCCTTGCGAAAGATTGAAACATATTAGTATTAATTGGGAGCAGTTTTGCCACTTATTGTGTATCAGCTAAGATTTTGATTGTACTATTTCGGGCAGCGACTCTTTTTGGAACTTCAAATTATAATAGAAATCCATGGAAGAAATGTGTTTCTAAGCTTTCTGCAAAGGGAAATATTGGTGACCCGAATTTTATTTTTAGATAATGAACTAAAAGCTAGTATGCATCTAACTCACTTGGGTTAATGTGTGTGGGAAGCTTCAGAAGCATGACCAACTTTAACGTTAGAATTTTTTACTTACATTTGAATTTAAATTACAACACGTGCCCCATACTTTGCGAGAATTAATTCAAATGTGTTAAATACAGAATATATCACAATCGTAAAATAACACAATGGGCACAGTTTTTGAACTATATGCTTTAATATAGCTTTAAAACGCTTACACAATACTCGGTATTGTGTAAGCTTCTACGGAGAGGGCTAAAAGCTTTCGAGAAAAGGCTTTAAAGATTTCGTTTACTTCCAAATACAAAATAGCTTTCAGTTTGTTGTCTAAAAATAGAAATAATGTCACCTGTTGTTTTTTCTTTTTACAGAAATAGAAGAGCACATATTTATCTTATAGACTAATTCAGTGGTTCCCAACCACGGGGTTGCGAACAGGTTTGTGGGGATTCGCTGCAACTATTTTTTGTTGCAATTATTTTAATAAGGAATT
>QLNU02013614.1:16507705-16518011 GCA_006491805.2 Dysdera silvatica
CCTCCACTATGCTTATACACCAAAAACCATGGCCACAAGTCTCCAGGTGCTGGAGTGCTCCTGATCAAGGCAGGGGACAGCATGGCATGAAAGCAGGGGGGGATGCTAAGAATCATTGAAATGGCCCAGGCTGCCGTTTGTTATTGACCTTGGCTACGTATAATGGACGATCCCTTGCTTCTGAAGCAAAACTTCAGGAATTGGAAGAGGAACTAGACAAGATCAAATGGGACATTGTAGGACTCAGTGAAGTTAGAAGAAAAGGTGAAGAGTTGGTGGAACTGAAAAGCGGACATTTGTTTTATTATAGAGGAACGGAAACTGGAAGAACAAGTGGTGTTGGCTTCTTAATCAACAAAAGAATTAAAGACTGTCTTCTGGAAGTTGAAAGTACATCAGATCGAGCAGCGAGGCTTGTTGTTCAACTAACCCAGCGATACCAACTTCAAATAGTACAGGTATATGCACCAACATCAAGCCATACCGACGAAGAGGTTGAAGAATTTTATGAAGAAATCAAAGAGTTACACACCAAAGGGAAACAACATATCAAGCTCATCATGGGGGATTTCAATGCAAGAATTGGACAACAGGAACAAGGAGAGACATCGGTTGGTAAATACGGATATGGGGAAAGGAATGAACGTGGCGATCAACTCATCGAATTTGCAGAAGCTGAAAATCTTAGCATCATGAATTCATTTTTTAAGAAGAAACCGCAAAGAAAATGGACATGGAAACACCCAAATGGGGGAACTAGTGAAATTGACTATATCCTGGCAAACAAGAAATCAATTATTGAAGATTGCAGTGTACTGAACAGATTTAATACTGGAAGTGATCATCGAATGGTGAGATGTAAAGTGCACTTAAATACTAAATTAGAACGACAGAAGCTCATTAGGAAACAAGTAAGTAAGAGGGTGGATCTAATGAAACTGAAAGTAAATACCGAGGCATTCAAGTTGGAATTAAAAAATCGCTTTTCTGCACTGGAAGGACTTATTGATGAAAGTGATATCTCAGAAGCAAATGAAAACATTGTTAAGACAATAGTTGAAACTGCTGGGGAAATTGGTGGTGTAACCTGTAAAAAGCACAATAGCAAATTATCTGAGAAGACGAAACAGCTCATGAAAAGGCGAAGAGATATGAAGGTGGACAATCAAAATACCAGTTCCAGGATCGAGTATGTAGAACTTTGCAAAACTTTGCGCAAAAACATGAAAGAAGATATAAGAAAATTCAATTGTGAGTTAGTAAGGAAGGCCATTGAAAGCAACAAGAGCCTTAGGGTTGTTAAAGGGAGTTTGTCTATTGGGAAGAAACACATCATTGCATTAAAAGGAGAGGATGGCACCGTAACAAGAAATAGGGAAGAAATACTTAGAAGAGTTGAAGAATTCTACAAAAATCTATACGAAAGTAACAGTGGATTAAACGAAGACTCTGAGATAGTCGAAGGAACAGCTCCTAAAATCTTAAAAGAAGAAGTAGCATTTGCAATAAAAAGTATGAAGAAAGGAAGATCCCCTGGCGATGATGGCATTACATTAGATATCTTAAAAGAAGCTGGAGAACATGTAGAAGACATACTTGCAAAATTCTTTACCAAATGCCTCAACAGTGGTAACATACCAAACCAATGGGATTCTGCAACAGTAATTCTTTTGCATAAAAAAGGTGATAAAGAGAATTTGAAAATTACTGACCAATTAGCTTATTACTTGCTATTTATAAAATCTTCACAAAAGTGCTAACACATCACCTGCAGAAAAACTTATATGCAGTTCAACCAAGGGAACAAGCTGGATTTCGAAGTGGATTCAGTACAGTGGACCATATTCAAGTATTAAGAGAATTAATTGAAAGAACACATGAATATGAACTTCCATTGTGTGTGGCATTTATTGACTATGAGAAGGCCTTTGACTCTATTAAAACATCAGCAGTCATCAACTCTTTAAAATCAACAAACATCGAGAACGTGTACATTGACATGGTGAAACGTATGTATAAAAATGCAAGTGCAAAATTAGAAAACAGGTTGGGGTGCCATGGGATCGAATTGATCAGGATAGACTTGTGTGGAAAGCATTTGGAGAGACCTTCATCCAGCAGTGGATAGATAATGGTTGAATATGATGATATATAGATTAAGGGCACGTAGTAAACTACATAAAAGGGCTGGAAATTGGAGAAATAAGTAACAAAGATGAGAAAAGACGAATTTGACAAACAAGAATCAAGTTTCATGATTAATGGCAAGTTGAATGGTTTTGCAGAAATTTCTTTCTTTCTTTCTTTCTTTTTTGGTTTTACAGCTCAAAGACTACAGTGGTCATGCTGCGCCGGGACCTACAGTTTTCCGAGGAATCCGAACCTCTTAAGGCCTGGGGAACCAAACCCCGGACTACAGTGAGCAGTGCGATCTTTTATGAGATCTCTGAGTAAGCGTTCTTTTTGCACTGCTGGGAGTCGAACCCGGATTAGCCGCGCAATAGGAGAACGCGTTACCACACTGCGCCACCGCAGGGCGTAGAAATTTCAAATTGGTGCAATTCGTATATGAGTGTGATCCTTGTGATATGCATAACTTGGGAGAAAAATGGGTTTCAACAGCTTTAATTTTGGGTTCTCCCTATTACGAGCCTTTAGATTATTATTGTGTTACAAAAACTATTGTTTTTTAACATTCAGCAAGCATAAAATTATAATTTTCTTACCAATGAGTAGGTTTAGGAATAGGTTTTGACTGGTCATTATACAGTTCTTCTAATTCTCTTTGTCTTTTAATAAGAACCTACAAAAATGAAAAGAAAATATTACACTAAATTTTAACAATTTATGAAATAAATTCATCAGTTGGTTCATTTTATGGTGCAAAGACAGCAAGGGTCATTCTGAACCAAACATTTAGAATGAATTGTGTAAATTCAGATTAAAATAGAAGCTCATTAGGAAACAAGTATGTAAGAGGGTGGATTTAAAGAAATTAAAAGAAAATACCGAGGCATTCAAGTTGGAATTAAAAAATCGCTTTTCTGCACTGGAAGGACTTATTGAAGAAGTTGACATCTCAGAAGCAAATGAAAACATTGTTAAGACAATAATTGAAACTGCTGGGGAAATTGGTGGTGTAACCTGTAAAAAGCACAATAGCAAATTATCTGAGAAGACGAAACAGCTCATGAAAAGGCGAAGAGATATGAAGGTGGACAATCGAAATACCAGTTCCAGGATTGAGTACATAGAACTTTGTAAAACTCTGCGCAAAAGCATGAAAGAAGACATAAGAAAATTCAACTGTGAGCTAGTAAGGAAAGCCATTGAAAATAACAAGAGCCTTAGGGTTGTTAAAGGAAGTTTATCTGTTGGGAAGAAACACATCATTGCATTAAAAGGAGAGGATGGCACCGTAACAAGAAATAGGGAAGAAATACTTAGAAGAGTTGAAGAATTCTACAAAAAACTATATGAAAGTAACAGTGGATTAAACGAAGACGCCGAAATAGTCGAAGGAACAGCTCCTAAAATCTTAAAAGAAGAAGTTTCATTTGCAATAAAAAATATGAAGAAAGGAAGAGCCCCTGGTGATGATGGTATTACATTAGATATCCTAAAAGAAGCTGGAGAATATGTAGAAGACATACTTGCAAAATTCTTTACCAAATGTCTTAACAGCGGTAACATACCAAACCAATGGGATTCTGCAACAGTAATTCTTTTGCATAAAAAAGGTGATAAAGAGGATTTGAAAAATTACCGACCAATTAGCTTGTTACCTGCTATTTATAAAATCTTCACAAAAGTGCTAACACATCGCCTGCAGAAAAAATTAGATGCAGCTCAACCAAGAGAACAAGCTGGATTTCGAAGTGGATTCAGTACAGTGGACCATATTCAAGTATTAAGAGAATTAATTGAAAGAACACATGAATATGAACTTCCATTGTGTGTTGCATTTATTGACTATGAGAAGGCCTTTGACTCTATTAAAACATCAGCAGTCATCAACTCTTTAAGATCAACAGACATTGAGGATGTGTACATTGACATGGTGAAACGTGTGTATAAAAATGCAAGTGCAAAATTTCGGTTACATAAAGATACCGAAGCTATCAAAATTGGTAAAGGTGTGAGGCAGGGAGATACCATTTCTCCAAAACTTTTTACTTCAGCTTTACAGATGATTTTTCAGCAGATAAATTGGAATAACAAGGGAATAAAAATAAATGGTGAATATTTAAATCATTTGCGGTTTGCTGATGACATTGTTATTTTTTCAACGAACCCATTAGAACTCCAAGACATGGTACAGGAGCTCTCAACTAGAAGTAAAGAAGTTGGACTCAAGATGAACCTACAAAAAACTAAGATCATGTTCAATAATTTCGTAGAGGAAACAAAAATACAAGTTGACAACATTGAGCTAGAAATTGCTGATTCATATATTTACCTTGGCCAGCTGATTTCAATGGATGGCAACATTATGAAAGAACTCAACAGACGTATTAAACTTGGCTGGAGTGCATTTGGAAGAAACAGTTTTATCCTGAAGGGGAAATTGCCTTTGTGTCTAAAAAGAAAGGTCTTCAACCAGTGTGTATTGCCAGTCCTCTCTTATGGATCAGAGACATGGAGTCTAACAGTTGGAGCAATACGAAAGTTACAGACAACGCAAAGGAGCATGGAGAGGTGCATGCTTGGAATAACTAGGAGAGATCGAAAAAGAAACACTTGGGTGAGAGAGCAAACTAGAGTAGAGGACATCATTGTTAAAGTAAAAGGGCTGAAATGGCGATGGGCTGGGCATATTGCAAGAAGAACTGATCAACGATGGACAACAGAAATTCTGAACTGGATTCCAAGAGACCACCGAAGACCTAGAAAACGTCCTCAAACTAGATGGGTGGATGAAATAAGAAAAGAGGTTGGGGTGACGTGGAAACGAATGGCCCAGGATAGACTTGTGTGGAAAGCATTTGGAGAGACCTTCATCCAGCAGTGGATAGATAATGGTTGAATATGATGATGATATATATATATATATATATATAATACCTAGGATAATGCGCCTATAGTAAAACTCGAAATAGCGTCAGTCCAGTCCTGGGCTAAACCATCTATCCCTTCCAACATGCCGTTTTTAAAAAATATTTCGGGGTTTATTTTCCAGTTACAAAAACTAAAAGTAGTTTTTTTTACGTAACATTATTAGTTAAATTATTATTATTTAATTATATATAATAATTCAAATATAAAATATAATTTAAATATAAAATGTAATTTAAATACAAAATGTGATCAAATACAAAATGTAATTCAAATACAAAATGTAATTCAAATACAAATGTAATTCAAATACAAAATATAATTCAAATACAAAAATGTAATTCAAATACAAATATAATTCAAATACAAAATGTAATTCAAATACAAAATGTAATTCAAATACAAAATATATTGTAGTATAAAATATATGCAAGTAAAAAGTAGAATTAAATTCCACAAATCTCCCTCTTTGAATATTTTATTTGTACAAAAACACATTTTATTAAGCATTACATTTGCATAAAAAGCTTCTTTAGAGTTATTTTTCATATTTAAGAGTATATTTTTCTCTATTAACAAAACAGCCAAGTTGCTCAAGCGTAATTTATCTTCATACCTGTTACGCATGTTAATTAGAACGAAGGAAAACCTAAGCGCATTCCTTACTGAACTAAGCCGAGAACAACTGGGCTAACAACAGCGTTAACTAAAAAGTAAAAAAGCCAGAATCATTGCGCAAGAGCTCAACATTTTTTCTATATATCCCATTAAGACCAAAAGCCAAAGTATCATAATATATAAAATGAATTATTAAATACTGATGTTCAAATAATTATATTCAAATGGATTTGATAATTTTAATTATAATATAAGGCAGAATTTGTGTGTGCGCACGTGCATTTTTAGTATTTAGTATTCCCCTCGATGTTCGCAAGACATGTCTTCCAATACAGATAACGAAGAATGGAAATTCTCGATTTCTCAATGCCTAATTCTTAGTCCGTCCTCTCTTAGAAAAGTACTTTTATATGAATAGATCGATCTACAGTATTTCAATCTTCGATAGGACCTTTGTGGTTTGCTTCCACATTATATTAAAGAACATGTATTTCTAATAAATACTCATAAAATGAGAAATAAGCAAAATGGTTTATAAATAAATATTTAGTGCATTTAATCGAAAGTAAAGAAAAATAATTTTTAGTTATCAAATATCTATGAGGGAGTACACCTCAGTAATTATTATATAATAAAAAATATTTAATTGTGCTATAAGAAGCTTTCTTTTTCGCTATAACTCCTTGTGTAGTATGGAAAAATGTCCAAATGATCCAATTTTCAGCTTTTAAATTAATTATACAAGAATTCCAGAGTCCGTTCATTCACACTAGCTTCTTATTCCTATTTTCCTCTACATCAGTTGATTTTGCATAACCTGAGCAAAATCCTTATTTATTAATTCATAATTTGGCTCTTGTAAAAGTTATTCTAATTTCCCAAATAAACCGGCACACAATCTCTCCGCCGACATGTAAACAATATCTTGTTTCACTTGATCACCTGAATATATTTTGGCCAAATTTTTCACAACTTCTGGTCACAACTTTTCCCAGCATACATTACCGCCTCCAATTCCTTCAGCTATCCTTTAGTTGTAGGAATTCAGTCAGCAACACCAGTTTATTTCTAACTCTGCAGATACTCAACACTTTAATTTATTTTCACTTGTTGAGAAATTGATGAGAAAAAAAAGAACAATACAGTCTTTTGAGATTTAAACCTACATGAATTTTCTAAACCTCCGTAGCGAGTGACTGTAGGAATGTGTATGTAAAGCCTGTGTAAGAAATGTGTATGTAAACATCACAAAATGTTGTTACGTTTAAGGAGCAAGAGGAGTTATGCCTGGGAAAAAATGTATAAAACCAGTTTGTTAATGTATTCCAATTTTCTTTTAACTCTTACATTCTCGTTTTTCCCGAATGGTAGATAAACCATTATATCCTAAAATTACTTCAGAAAAAGTTATTTTACTGAAGATTTTATCCTCTAATTGCCTTTTTAAATAATCTATTAACTTTCTATTTGTCATATTAATTGGATTCATTAATATCCAAATACAGCTTCATTCAACATTAACAAAGCTAGTAACATAATCTTAATATTTCTATATTCAACATTAACAAGATGGAAAAACAAATTTAAAATATATAAACAGCAGAAAAAAATTCACCTAATCACAGCAGTTGCACTTCATATTCCGTTTTTCAGTTGAAATCACAGAATATTTGTGAATTTGACTTTTTCTGCCTTCAAAATAAAAAATCTGAAGCTTTCAGTCTTCTTGTCCGCATTATATGTTCTTAAGACAACTTAACTTTGTTTCAAAACTCAGAGACCAAAAGTCTTAACTATTAACTTTTCAGACCATGATATGGCATCGCTTAGAAACACATTTACAAAAAATATTTTTGAACCATGCTAATTGTACAAAAAACAAATATGTTCTAAGAGTCACTATTTTAAATATTCTTTTAAATTTATTTATATATATTGTCGTTCGTAGCTCAGTACCTACTGAACTACGAACGACAATATATATAAATAAGAGCCTCCGCCCGGCAAGTGGAAGGTCGTGGGTTCAGGTCCCACCGAAGGCAGAAATATTTATTTTCTTTCGAACGTTTCACCATCTAATCACGCCATACCATCGGCGTTGGTATCACTACGCCAATAAACGTTGATTGATATTGTTGTTTGATTCTTATAAATGTTTAAGTTTTAATCAAAGTTTCTAAAAAGTCTATAGAACAGAAAAATAATTAACATAATTTTTATTTTAAAACTCGTTTCCTTTCGAAGATAATTTTTATTACGCAATAATTACTTATTATTAATTAAATGGCTAAGAAAAGGCGCTAAGTTTCTTCCGCCTGAAGTATAAGTGAACAAATATAATGATGTTTTGCAGATTGATGTTTTGCAGATTGATGTTTTGCAGTTTAATGTTTTAATTTTTTATTCGTAATAAAATAAAATGAAGTAATTTAAGGTTAAGTTATCCAAAAATACTTAATTTACATTTTGAAAATTATATATGTCAATCTGGTTGTAGGCATATATGGATTTGGCAAACTCCATAGGTGGGTGAAAGGAGTGAAGAAATCTATATCACCGAATAGCGAATACATTTCCAACAAATTTTTATATGTTTAATTGAACAGGTAGCTATTTCTTCGTTCGATATCTCTTGACTGAAAACAAACTACATTACAGATATAAAAACAGCCAATTTTAGAATTTCCAGTGTAGCATTCTGTTTGCTTGATTACTACCACTGATGTATTCTTATTCAATATTTTAAGATTGGAGGGGAAGCAGTGAAATCAGGCAGGCGGGCAGGTACGCAGGTAGGTACGCAGGCAGGTCTGTCTGTCTGTCTCCAAGAATGCAAATGACAAATGATTTACATGTATTTCAAAAGATGTTTCACGTTGGTAAGGCCAGCAAAATCATAAACCAAAGGCTTTAACTCAAATTTTTTTAGCCCGAGGGAAATATGACCTTTATTTGAGTTCATATATTAAATGATACGTGATTACAGGAATATGAAATAGAATTATCTGAATCAATTCTCCCTTCAATATTTTACAGTTTGCACGAAATTTAAATTGCCATCAGCGCTTTGATATTTATAGAAAAGAATTTCGTAGTTTTCCATTATAATTTACGTAATAAGCACTCCTTGCACTATTTTTTTTCCTTTTAGCTAAGAAATGCTGTCCAAACCCGACGGCACTCGTCACTGAAAAAACTTCGCTCTCGTCTCTCTGGTAACATTTAATACGATTCTACCATATTCGAATCTTAAAAACAATGTCTATTAAGTCAATGTCTAGCAAATCCTAAAACCAATCTCTGACAAAAAAGCATGAAACTAATCAATAGCAGAAACAATATCCTGCTAAAATCAATATTTCTAACTTTACATAAAGAAAAAATGTAAGATACAAATAAGTATAGAATGGAATGTAGAATAGAATATAGAATGTAGAATAGAATATAGAATGTAGAATAGAATATAGAATGTAGAATAGAATATAGAATGTAGAATAGAATATAGAATGTAGAATAGAATATAGAATGTAGAATAGAATATAGAATGTAGAATAGAATATATAGAATAAAATATAAAATAGAATATGGGATTGATGAACATGTATTCTCAAAATTGGCTATGTAGCCATCGCTATTTTTATATCATGTAATGATTTTTTAAGAAAACTATATGCCATTGTATTGAAACAAATGTGGGGTCTCCAAGATTATATGCTTAAGAAACCTCTTCAACTAAACTTTAGGGTCAATGATGGCATTTCAATGGATAAGTTCGTAAACTCTTTTGCCCTCAATGCCAAGAAAAAGCTTCTTTCTCTTTATGACGTAATAGTTTTGAAAATGATTAATAACCAGTGGAAAATTTTAAAATCTGTAATTGAAATTCGTTAATTTCGATGATGATTTTAATCGGATTTTTCCCGCGCGAATTTTCAATTATTGAAATCGCAAACTCATTTTAGTTCCTTGATTGCTTTTTTTCTCTTCGTCGAGGAAAAAATAATCACTGCAATTGGAATTAAGTGCGTAAAATTTAAAGACGCATTTCAAAATTAAAATTACTTTAAAGAAGTTATATAATGGTTTCATCAAACACGGTTAATACTTTACCTCTTCATAGCAAAAAATTAATACAAAGCACTCATCATTGTTTATGCTTGCCAATAGATGTTTTTAAAATTAAAATAGCATATATAAATTTTTAATATACCAATTTTTTCGTTGACTACGTGCAAAAATAATTTAAGAGGGTGTTTAAAACCAAATCCACTATTCTAATTAAACACTATTACAATAAAAAATTCCTGTTATAGAGAGCAAATTCTTTCTCTTTTTCTCTTTAGGCATTAAAAATAGCATTTTTCCTTTTCCGTATAAGTCATTACTGTTCTATAAACTATTTATATGAATATATTTTATTCTTCCCAACTAAAGATTCGGTGGTACATTCTATGAAGTGGTATTTTTCATGGCACGTTGATATTTTTGATTTTGAGGTTAAAGAAGGTGGTGATTGAGGTGATTAGGCAGACTGGTGATTAGACAGACTGGTAATTAGGCAGACTGGTGATTAGACAGACGGGTGATTAGGCAGACTGGTGATTAGGTAGACTGGTGATTAGACAGACTGGTG
>QLNU02013614.1:16518111-16533158 GCA_006491805.2 Dysdera silvatica
AGATTGGTTTTAGGATTTGCTAGACATTGACTTAATAGACATTGTTTTTAAGATTCGAATATGGTAAAATTGTATTAAACGTTACCAGAGAGACGAGAGCGAAGTTTTTTCAGTGGCGAGTGCCGTCGGGTCTAGACAGAATTTCTTAGCGAAAAGGAAAAAAAAATAGTGCAAGGAGTGCTTAATACGTAAATTATAATGGAAAACTACGAAATTCTTTTCTATAAATATCAAAGCGCTGATGGCAATTTAAATTTCGTGCAAACTGTAAAATATTGAAGGGAGAATTGATTCAGATAATTCTATTTCATATTCCTGTAATCACGTATCATTTAATATATGAACTCAAATAAAGGTCATATTTCCCTCGGGCTAAAAAAATTTGAGTTAAAGCCTTTGGTTTATGATTTTGCTGGCCTTACCAACGTGAAACATCTTTTGAAATACATGTAAATCATTTGTCATTTGCATTCTTGGAGACAGACAGACAGACCTGCCTGCGTACCTACCTGCGTACCTGCCCGCCTGCCTGATTTCACTGCTTCCCCTCCAATCTTAAAATATTGAATAAGAATACATCAGTGGTAGTAATCAAGCAAACAGAATGCTACACTGGAAATTCTAAAATTGGCTGTTTTTATATCTGTAATGTAGTTTGTTTTCAGTCAAGAGATATCGAACGAAGAAATAGCTACCTGTTCAATTAAACATATAAAAATTTGTTGGAAATGTATTCGCTATTCGGTGATATAGATTTCTTCACTCCTTTCACCCACCTATGGAGTTTGCCAAATCCATATATGCCTACAACCAGATTGACATATATAATTTTCAAAATGTAAATTAAGTATTTTTGGATAACTTAACCTTAAATTACTTCATTTTATTTTATTACGAATAAAAAATTAAAACATTAAACTGCAAAACATCAATCTGCAAAACATCAATCTGCAAAACATCATTATATTTGTTCACTTATACTTCAGGCGGAAGAAACTTAGCGCCTTTTCTTAGCCATTTAATTAATAATAAGTAATTATTGCGTAATAAAAATTATCTTCGAAAGGAAACGAGTTTTAAAATAAAAATTATGTTAATTATTTTTCTGTTCTATAGACTTTTTAGAAACTTTGATTAAAACTTAAACATTTATAAGAATCAAACAACAATATCAATCAACGTTTATTGGCGTAGTGATACTAACACCGATGTTATGGCGTGATTAGATGGTGAAACGTTCGAAAGAAAATAAATATTTCTGCGTTCGGTGGGACCTGAACCCACGACCTTCCACTTGCCGGGCGGAGGCTCTTATTTATATATATTGTCGTTCGTAGTTCAGTAGGTACTGAGCTACGAACGACAATATATATAAATAAATTTAAAAGAATATTTAAAATCGTGACTCTTAGTTTCTTTTGTTTTTGTACAATTAGCATAGTTCAAAAATATTTTGTAAAATGTGTTTCTAAACGCGCCATATCATGGTCTGAAAAGTTAATAGTTAAGACTTTCTGGTCTCCGAGTTTTAAAATAAAGGCTAAGTTGTCTTAAAGGATATATAATGCGAACAAGAAGACTGAAAGCTTCAGATTTTTTATTTTGAAGGCAGAAAAGTCAAATTCTAAAATATTCTGTGATTTCAACTGAAAAACGGAATATAATTTTCTTTTGCTGTGATTGGGTGAATTTTTTTGTGCTGTTTATATATTTTTTAAATTTGTTTTCCATCTTGTTAATGTTGAATATAGAAATATTAAGATTATGTTACTAGCTTTGTTAATGTTGAATGGAAAACTGTATTTGGATATTAATGAATCCAATTAATATGACAAATAAAAAGTTAATAGATTATTTAAAAAGGCAATTAGAGGATAAAATCTTCAGTAAAATAATTTTTTCTGAAGTAATTTTAGGATATAATGGTTTATCTACCATTCGGGAAAAACGAGAATGTCGTAAGAGTTAAAAGAAAATTGGAATACATTAACAAACAGGTTTTATACATTTTTTCCCAGGCATAACTCCTCTTGCTCCTTAAACGTAACTCCATTTTGTGATGTTTACATACATATTTTTTACACAGGCTTTACATACACATTCCTACAGTCACTGCTACGAAGCTCTTCGCTGACGAAGAGGCAGTCAGGAGGGCCGAATTTAGGAATTGGATTCCTTTAGTTGTTTTGCTTTCTTGGATGGCATCAATATATAAGATTAAGATAGGCGAATATCGTGACTTCGAGTCGAAAAATAAAAGGGAAATGTTGAATTGATTGAATCATAATAGAATGAAGATCCAGATGAGTCGAAAGTTTGTAGTATGTTGGCTGGTGTAAAAAGAGTATTTTATTAATAAATATGTTGCAGTCCTTGTGTAAGTACTGATCATTCTGCTTTTTGCAACCTTTGAAAACGCCATCCTACACAGACACACACAATACATATATATATATGCATGCATATTTCTTGTCTTCTATTTTATTATTTCGCAATTTGAAAAAAAAATCACATATTTTAAAAAGTGCTTTTAAAAGTGTTTATTTAATAAAGATTTCTAGTCAGTTTCAGTTAAGATTTTAAAATTGTATTTAAATTTACTTTCTAAAGTGAACATTTCTTCAAGATAGTTATTTTTATAGACATAAAAATGTAATAAAGAAAAGTATAGCACATATAACTTCCTCATTGTAGAATAATACGTAATCATGATATCATTTGGTTGTAATTTAATATGTGTATGAAATAAATATCTATGTTTTATATCTATCCATCTGCATATTTCAGTTTAATTATATTAAAAATAGGCTCGGTCATAGAGTTCAGTTAATCTGTTTCAGTAGTTGCAATTGGAATTTCAAAAAGGAGCTGGAAAAGTCATAATTTGCGTTCTAACAGCATTTACAGGAAGCGGTCGCAGTCGTTTACTCCTAAGTTTAAACTTTTCTGCGGAACTTCTAACCTAAATTTTGTCGGTCTTATCGCAAAATCTTAATTATGTGGAAGCCATTAGTTTAATTACAGTATATTCCAATTACGTTGTGTTAATATTGTTAGTTTAATGCAGGTTGGGAAAGACAGTGCTTTAAAGTCAGTGAATTAGTAATCCTTGGTTATAAATTGCATGCTAATTTGATAATAATTTATTTAAGCATCACGCAAATACTGGATCTCCACATGCTCAAAGCCCAACAGCATGTTAAATATCGTGCTACGCACAGTATATTTATAGTCTTGAGCTTGTTTTCTAGATAGTCGTCGATACCTTAATACTCGGTCACGAAGTTCTGAGGAACAGCGGTTGGTTGTGGGCAATCAATAGATTCAATGTTCTCGGTGAAGTACATTGAATCAATAGATTCAATGTTCTCGGTGACGTACATTTCAACAAGCTTTTCTGTACACGCATGGTCTTTAAGTACTCTTCGTATTCTTTTACTTATTCGTGTGTTCTTTACGCTGCTTTTATCTTACTATGATTTCCATAAGTGAAGTAAAGTGAACGTTATATGAAGTGCTTAAAATAGTGGTCCAAAACAGTTCAAAACCTTTATTGTAAAATTGGCTTTACAAACAAATAGCTTTGTAAATGTGACACAAAAGTGAGTAACTTAACATCAAATATTACAGTTCGTTTTAACAACGGAATACTCTTAATCCATGCAGTTTAAATTTTTGGAACTTCCTGGCATAAAAACGAAATGAATTTCTTTAAAGAATATATTATACCTCTGTAATAAAATAATCTGTAAAGATATAAAATATTTAAAAACGAAATATGCACAAAAGTAGTTTAATATGAGTTGGAGCGATATTTACAATTATGTTGGTGAAGAACCAAAGTCCACTTTTATCGGGAAATTGTCCAAATTGATTCACACATTCAATTTCTTCGAAGTCACGAGTTTGGTTCGTAAAAAATTTAAGTACAGCAAAACCTTCAAGCATTTTTATAACTTCCTTCTGCTGAACTTTTTATGAGCTACAACAAGTTATAGTAACTATAAAAGGTTTTCTTATTGTAGTCAATGTTTGGAAAATTGGCCGCATATCAACCAACACCGTATTCCAGAAATAATCGAGTTTTACAGAAAACCATCGCAATGGCAACTCTGCACCTAGGTGAATGGAAATACCACTCTGATTGTTTACACTTTTATTTCATGTAATCCCGTAGAAGGGCGATCGATTTGTTCACTCAAAATGCGCTAATGTTTATTCATTAATGATTGTACGTATAATGATTACGTATAATGATTACGTATAATGATTGTACGTATAATGATTGTAAATACGTTGTTAACGCTGTTATAAAAATTCCCTGTACACTACACGTATCGATTCTTCATTTTTTACCATTTACCACTTAAAAATGTTTCCTAAATTTGTAAGTATTTTAGAAATTTTAAATAAAGCAAAAACTAATACTATTGAATACCCGAAAATACTTTAATTATTTTTTCATTCACTACTGATCTTTTAAATTAAAGTATTACATCATACTAAATAAATCATCATACCGTTAGAGTCGATTTGAAATATTTTTTCAAATTCGAATTCGACCAGTTCTATTAATTAAATTTCCAAAAGAAATTAAAATAAAATTAATAGAAAAATATACTAATTTATTAAAAGTATTACACTATATGAAGGCGTTGTGCAGATGAAAAGAGAAATGAATTTAAAATATCTGTTGACACTTTTTAAAACTGTTCATGTTCTCTTTCTACATATGGACATAAGGAGCGCTATATCATACATATTTTGATGATATTTAATAGGGTACGAATTTTAGTACACAAAATACAATAGAACCTGTCTAAAGTGACCACTTTTGGAGCTGGGCTGCGATGTTCACCACAGACAGGTGGACACTTAAAACAACTAAATTTTTAAAGGTATGATTCATTTCCTACCAGTTTTCTCTTATAAAATGTGTTCACTTCTTTCAGGTGGTCAATTCATCAAGGTGTTCACTTTAACAGATTGCACTGTATATGTCAAAGTTTTAGGTTACCTGTACCGCATTTCTAGTGATGAATATCTTGTTGAATACCTTTTTCTTTTAAGAGGAAGCCGAGGTCCAAATTAATTGCAATCTTTCCTTCCTTCCATCCGTGAGTATGATCGAGCGATAAAGAAATTGATGGAATAGACTAGTCGGAAAAATAGATTTAATTTTGCCTAATTGATTATCCAATCCTTTTATGTTGATGTCCGTTACAGACAGAAAAATCTAGTCTTTATTAACGAGTGATCTTTTCCGTACTTAAGTTCCTTATCAGTATCGTGCGGCCGCATTGTCTGAAACACGGTTTATGCGATTCAGTATTTTCGAAATTATTTAGTATTTGGATAATGGCCGGTGTTAGCTCGTTTGGGATGAAAGCCTATTGCAAAAGCTCGTTCCATGGCAAATTAATGATTCATTTCCGATGCTAATTGTCATTTCCCAAAGTTGTCTCAGAGTAAACGAGGCTTTAGCAGAGAATTCCAATTAGACAGGTAATAATGTCGGGAAGAGGATCACACGCAAGCGGGGCTAACAAATTACCAGAAATTTAAATATTTTAACAGAATAATTATTTTTAGGTAATTATGAATTGATTTTAAATGAATATTACTTATTCACCTTTCTGAGGAGTTTCCAAAATGAAAAAGGGACAATTTTTGCGTGCAAATTAATTCTAACTTATTAAAAATGTATATTCAAGCATTTTAATTTATAAACAGGTTAATTCTTTTAAATCTTATAAATCATATTTTCAGCATGAAACATTAATAAATTACAAATACAGTATTTTACCTACATTAGCTTGGTCTAAAATTCTAGCAATCTGACTAGAATGATCAATGTCACCTGTCAATCCATAGCCATGAGAGCACATATGTCGAGCAGAGAGGAGCGTCCAAAGCTGCCTAGAGTTGTTTAAAAATTTGATTTGAACGAAACTGCTATGCATTTAGTTTCAAAGGTTTTACAAGTAGGTTTTAAAATAAGGTACTTTTTAGCTCATTACTAATTTTCAAGCAGTACGCATTATTTTTTTAGAGGTTTGATATCTTGTACATTCACTAAAATATTCGACAGCTTTGAGAAGGAGGTAATAATTTTTCTCAGTCCCCCACTTTAGAAGCCTTCGTATGGGCGCCCATGCCGATAGTGCATCATTAATGTGAAATGAAGAAATACATATTTATGCGTAAAATTGGAATAAACGAAAATACCCAGAATATTCCTGATTATTGTATAAATAATCTAATCGAACCTGAATAATTTTGGCTGTATAGTATTCGGAAAATAAACCATTATTACCGAAGTTTCTAAGATGAAACTTTTTAGAATTTGATTAAAAACAAAGTAACATAATTTGCAAAAAAAAAAAAAAGAATCATTAGAAATGTCCATTATTAGACCTAAAGAGGTTTTAAAAGATTATTTTCTTAAATTCTTCTTTTTCTTCCTCTCTCTTTTCCTTAGCCAAGAATTTTATTTTCGATATCTTGGATGCGCTGCAGAGGTTGTTCACGGCCTTTTTAATTGTTAAGCCGGACTAGTCTCTGTAGAAATGCGAATCTACGTAAATGTGCCGCAGTTTGAACGTAACGTTCAGCCGTTTGTCTCGTTTCCCAGTGATCAATGAAGTGATTTAGGGACGAAAATATGTAAACAATATTACTGATAGCTAGCTCATTCCTTGAACGTTCATGTCAGGATAACGGTATGTAATTCAATACTTAAAGACAAATGAAAACTTTAATATATGAGAAATGTTTCTTTTCAGGACATTATTTAGAGTCTTGATGTTAACTTTTAAACGACATTAGCTGCGATTGTCTTGCACTTAAATAAGAGCTAGAAAATCTCTTTCATCCAAATTGCTTTGAACTCATCATCAGTACCAAACACAGACTAAGAAAACATGTTTATTGTTTTCTAAATTGAGAAGAAATAACGTATAATTTGATTTATAGGGTGAAGTAGAAAGGACGGACGTTTTTTAAAAAATCACGAACGAACATATGTAGTTAGATGACGCCTTGAAATTTTATTGAAGATACCTCTAATAAGAATCGAAAATTTTTACTGAAACTTGACAGGAAGTCATGCAGAATCTTGGTGGACCTACTTACTGGATACTGCCTTAGAAAACATCTATACACCATCAAGAATAATCATATATGCAGAGGATGCAATCAAGCTGCTGGAACAGTGGAGTACCTTCTTGGTGAATGTGTTGGCTTTGCGGAACTTGGACTACGAATTTTTGAGGCTCTGGATACACTGCCTAAAGAATTCTTTGATCTATGTTTAACCGACTGCCTTAACCTTCTGTAAGGCAACAGAGGTTTTTAGCTTATATGGAGAGGTATAATGGTCCTATCTGGCCTAGGTGGTTTTGGCTTGCCACTCTCTTGTATTCAGTCATTCATTCATAGATGACGCCTTAAATTAGTACTGTACAAATTCTGTTCCGCCCACTTACATTGATGCATCCATTACTCGAAAGCTATGCACAAGAAAAAGAGAACAACCATCTGTAATAAATTTCAAATTTACCTTATATATACTTGTAGGTAGCTCCATTATATTTGTAGGTTGTTTCTTTATATTTGTAGTTTTTTTATTATATTTGCATGATACTTCATTTAAAAGCTGGTGAATAATAGTTATATATGCTACTTCATTTTACTTGGAATTTGTTGAACTATAGTTGCATATGTCGATCCGTATTGTTAGTGTGTTTCTTCATTATATTTTTATATAGATAGATGCAAATTACCAGTTATATAGAAAGATCGTTTATCATGATGTTTTTGAGAACTCGCAGATGTATATATATATATACTAGATTTAATTAAGATTTTATTTTAGCATATATGGTAAGTAATTGGCGTTACTTCATATATGGTACCTATGCGTTGCCATGTGCTTTAATTTTGTATTACACGATAGTATAATGGCTCCTGTCAGTCAAAAGTCAGCTCTGTCTTTGGTTTGTTGTTCTAATTTTGGCCATCGGTGTACACATGATAAATTTTGTGTATATGTTCCTAACAGTAAAGCCTGATTATAAATTCAGGATAGAAATTAAGTTGCGCTTCCTTCAACTGTAAGTTTTTTTTTACTTTTTAAAATAAAGCTTTCTGGGTTTAGAAAAACGAAAAACGTTCTAAAAAATGTTTTAACCAAAGGTCTACTCCTTTCCGAGTTGTAAAAACAAAATTTTACCCCTTCAAAGCGGTTTTTTAAAACACAAAGGGTTTCTTAAATATCTAAATAGAAAAAGTCAAATTGAAGTTCAAATGGAAATTGCACTGCGTTTTAAGGTACAAAATAGCCATATATATTACAACACAGAGCATTCTGAATGAAATTTTTAATCCCTTTGAACCACCCTTTAAAGAAGAGCAATTTAAACCAGTTTTCCGAAATCCTTTGTTTATCTATTTTGCATAAAAGAGTTGAATTCTCATTTCCTGTGCAGCGATTAAATAATAGAAAGAAATAATTTGGGAGCCACACAAAAAGTATTTTCCTTAAATAAACTGGTGCTCCACATTAGGGAATAATTTTCGATGTCATGCATAATTCACATTCGATGGAAGAAAGTAGAAATAAATTTTGTTTCTAAGAGTAAAACAACAACTATTTCAAGAACTGATTGAAGATCTTTTAAAAAATATGAGGAACCATCTTTAGAGTTCTATAGAAAGAATATTAAGAATTAATTAATTAATTATATGAAGAATAATGGCTTAAAAATAATTATTTATATTAAGATACCTGAAAGTTTAATATTTCGGTAAATTCTACTGGAGAAGATAGTTTAATCGGCCTGACGCTGAGTTACCATATACAATATACTATAGTACAGAGATTTCTTATAAGGTGCATATAAGGTGCTTATAAGGTGCATATACATTTGTCCATATAAAGCACAAAAAATACGCTACTAGTGCTACTAATAATGGTGTTCATTTAGTCACAGGGCATCAGTATATATAGTTGTTACAGCACACCAAGTTGGCGCATATCGAGTATGAGCTATACCGGATCCACCTTAAACTCAGTTCCTGCGTCTCAAATTTTGATTATTGGGACAACAACAGTCCGAAAAAATGTTTGGTGTTGTCAGCCCAACACCGTTCCCGACTTGCTAAAAAATTTTCTTCACTGCTCTCCCTCCCTCACCTGCATTTCACTCAACCACCTCTTGTCCAGAAAGATATTCTTAACCTTCCCAAGATCCTACTTTCTGAACAACAACTTCAGTTGCATGCTCTAACTCTAATTTTTGTATTTCTCGTTTAGTTCAACCTATTAAGATTATTTCTCCTATTGAGCGTGCCCTGAGATTCAGCAGAATTAACTCTGGGCAAAAAGGCGTTCTCAAACATACTATCTCTGATGCATTGTCCTCTAACAAGAAACCTCGGCCTAATGTTCCTTCCTCCGATCTTCGCATGATCACGCAGCTATACTCGAATAGTGACTTGATTATCACCAAGGCGGACAAAGATGATCAAGTAGTTGTCATAGACAAAACCAATTACACCGAAGGTTTCAACAACCTTATCAGGGATGGCCCATATACCAAAATCAAGGTTAACCCTTCCACCTCCCAGAAGATAATCCAAAATACTTAATATTTTTATTTTTTTTTGTAAATAATGTATTATATTTTGGCATAAGATGTTCATAGATTTGGAGGAGGCATATGATAGAGTACCTAGACAAGAGATATGGAGGTGTATGAGAGAGAAGGGAGTATCGGATAAGTGTGTAAGACTTATAATGGAAATGTACGAAGGAGTAGAGACGCAGGTTAGGAGAAATGTTGGTTTTACAGAAGGGTTCCCGATAGAGGTTGGGCTGCACAAGGGTTCAGCTCCGTCCTTATTTATTTGTTCTGATAATGGATGTTATAGTGAAAGATGTAAAGTGTTGTGTGCATGGAGTATTTTGTGTAAAGTAGAGGCGGATGTAACATACTTTTAAAGGCGTTTATACCTGAAAAATGAATTTTCTTATATTCTGAACCAACTTCTCTGAAAATTGCACACAATATTAACAGTTATAAAAGAAAACTTTTTGAAAAATTTCAGCCTTTATAATTCAATAGGATTTTTAGTATTTACGGTTTACTTCTTTTTTATGTGCCATATTTTAAAGTTCTGGGTGGTGTATTTTTTCTAAACAATCATTGAAAACATGCTTGATGCTTATAAAATCTACAAAAACGTTATACTCTACTTTCAATAGAAATTCAATAGTCTAATATAATAATTCAATAGTAGTAAATAATAATAAACCAACAGTACAACAAGAATTCTATAGTAGTACAATTCAATAGTAATAACAAATAATTCAATAGTCGTAACAATAATTCACAGTCTAATATAATAATTCAATAGTCTAATATAAAATCCAATAATCTAATATAATAATTCAATAGTAATAAATGAATATTCAATAGTAATAACAATAATTCAGTAGTAATAAATGAATAATCAATAGTAATAAATAAATAATTCAATAATACAAATAAATAATTCAATAGTAATAAATAAATAATTCAATAGTAATAAATAAATAATTCAATAGTAAATAAACAAACAGTTTTAATATAATAAATAAATTAAAGAAAGTATCACAGTCTAACAGGAAAATCTGTACAGTCTAAAAAAAAAATAAAAACTTACTGCTATTTATAAATTCTCATTTTTGCACATTCGATTATAATGAACGCCTCTAATAAGCATATAAGAATATTCCTCATCAAAAATCGCAAGTAATTGCAAGTAAATTTTATTCACTATTACTGAGTGAATCAGTGTAGAAGAAATTAAAATTATTCACTGAAAATTGCATCTCAAGGAATCTTTTACGTAATGCAAATTTTCTCAAAAATCGGTTTTGAGAAAAACGAAATTAAAGTTATTCATTTACACGTCTAAATCTGTGACATGACTATACTAAAAAGCATTTTTCAATAAGACAGACTCATCGCATCGGAATAAAGAACCGTTCTTAGGAAGATGATTTGCTATATTTTTCAACATGCAAATCAAAAAAATGTATATTTTGTCCTAACCTCACTACTTTTTCAGGTATAACATCTCCTTAAATGCCGGCAGAATATATATATATATGTCATTCATAAGAGAAAAATTTTACGAAAAGTTTTATTGAAAATATATAGCGTTCTTGAAAATCAAGTGTTAAGAAAGTTTCAACTTCTGCGTAAAAGGATAAAAGTTGTTTCCTCATAATGATCTCTAAAGGCAATAATCAGTACATGTGTGATAATCAACGTTTACATATTCCTAAAGACGACATTTATCTGCCAGGGACTATTAAGAAAAGGCAGTATCTTTAAAGATTATTTTTACAGCCGCATAAAGCATAATTACGAGTATTAAGGTTAAGATTTAGCCGAAATTAGGATTTTCTCGAAGCCTCTTAAGCTAACGAGAAATTCTTTTTTATCTTGTTGATGGGAGAACACGGGGAGAGGACTTTAATATCTCAGAAACATTATAACATTCACCTCCACTGGTCGATCTTCAAGCGCCCAAAACCGCTGTTCTCGCTCAAGCAAATTACCCATCGCCAAAGGTTAAAGAAAGCGTTTATTTTAAAATAAAGACTTCTTTAAAGAGTTTGGATCAATTTATGGGGTTTGTCGCGAAAGGCCCTTTCCCACATCTTAAACGGAACTCTGTCTTCATGAATATGGAACAAGATGTCTCAGAAATTGCACTATTAAATATTTATATCCTTCCCATTTTACACACAATAAAAAAATAGACTCCACGCGTGTTCCTAGAACGAATGGCCAGGAAGCGAAAATAAATTTTAAAGACAGGCTGAAAACGGTTTCTTTTTTATATGCCAGGTGGCGCTGGTAGCCCTTGTCGTGTATATCAGACTTCAGCTTTGGCTCAAGTAACAACAATCGTTTGATTTTCGGTTCTTATTATACAACATTACAATTTGTTCATATGAAAAGAGCTATACTTTACCAAACATGTGGATTATTTTACGAGTTATTTATGACTTATAACTACATGTTGATGCTCTATGAAAGCATTTTTTAAAGCTTAAAAATTTACTTTTCCAGATTTTTCTAAGCGCCATTTATGTTCGAAGGGTACTGGATATTGCATGGAGGACAATTATTAAACTGTGTAATAACCTTATACGATAAGTGTTCTTTGTATACCATTGTATTCTTTTACACGTACATTTGAATTAAAATTTATTAAATAAAACTTTATTAAGATAATTTGGTGAAAAATAGCGCATACGAATGTCTAAGTCCAAACTGTAGCCGCACTAATTCTGATATTTTTATGGGAGGGAATTAATTCACAATTTTCATGTAAATAGCATTTTCTAAATTTTTTATTAAACCTTTGAAAGTGATCACACCCGATTTAACGAATTCTATAAAAGTAAGTATCATAAAGCGATACTCTGGATATCTCGATTTTCAAAATTTTAAACACTAATCTCGATTGTTATCTCTCTACAACTTTATATTTTATGTCCTCATTATCATCATATTTATTTTTACAAAAATAAAGTTATATTCTTATAATAATTTTGTAAAAACATGATTGCTTCTTCTAGATTATAGTATATGTTACCGTTGCAGAAAATATCCGGGAATATGAGAGTATAATTAATATAATTAACATTCATAAATTTCTGAGCATTGAGATAAATACTTAAAAAGGGATATTATTTCTTTGCGTTTGAAGTCAATTTGCATATTTCATTAGAACATGGAACTGGAATGCATAATTATAATTTATTATAATTAGAGGATATCTTCTGTATGCTCTTTTATACGCCCCATCATTGAAAAAGATTAGTTTCTGAGAAATCTAAAACTTGTAACTAGTAAAATTTTGACACTGGTTGGAATATGGTATACAAAAGAGGAAGATAGCTCCAGGAAAAGTCTATAGTAAAGAGAAGTTACATACTTATGAAGAAATTGGAGTTCTGGGAGACTTTGTGAATTCTCAGTAATGCATTGAGCATTTCAAAACCGACGCCTAAGCTTTATCACATTTTTGCAAGGAGATAGGGGAAACCCAAATCCCCCCCCCCTCTCTCTCTCTCACGGATAGGGGGGAGACCTGACTGTCGCATTGCTTTAGGGAAAATCCCAAATTTGTGGCATAAATACCGAACACTTACATTTTCTTGAAACTTCGTTTGATGAAAAGAACGGTAGTTCTGGAAATGTTGCGGATAGTCTTGCAGCTGATAAGCTTTTACCTTCTTTTATACCTTGTCTTCTGAACAGTGTAAACATTTCACTAATTAAATAAGACACAAAAAACAACGTTTTAGAAGCGTATTTATGTCAAGATTGAGTTCAAGCTACGCGTTTCGGGCGATAGAAGTTCGCCCTTCTTCGGGAGTGAACACGTGGAATATCGTCAACAAACGAGGTTGATTCGACTTTTACCGCCAGAAACGCATAGATTGAATTCAATCTTGACATAAATACGCTTCTAAAACGTTGTTTTTTGTGTCTTATTTATATTGCGTATTGTTGCTTAATTATGTTGCTTTATATTGTTATTGCTTTTATATTGTTTACTTAATTATATTGTTGCTTCTGAATATTTGGTACTTATTTCTACCACTATGATAAATTCTGGTCGATCTTTGTATATCGTTGACATATAATTCGTGATTGATATTTTGAAAAAATTGTACGTTTATACCAATTAGAAATTTTTCATAAATAATACAGTATACTTTATCTACAGTGAGTTTATTTTATTCTCGTAATTTATTTACCTATATTTAGTTTCGGATATTTAAATGACACAAAAATGACTCAGATATGTTGAACATTTTAATGCGTTTTCCATACAGTTTCGTAAAGCATGAAAAAGCATAATGTATAACGTAATGTATAATGTAAAAACATATATATTTTACTATAAGCTTTCTTTTTTTTCTAGGTATTGAATACAATTTGGCACCGTGAAGCAAAAATAAACGATTTGTGGACAATTTATAAACTCAACGAAATCATGTACCTATGAAGTTTGCTCAAAGTACTAGGAATAATTCAAGTAAAATTTTGGTTTTAATAAAAAATTTGCCTTTTTCTTCATCTTTGATTGATGCTAGGTAAATGTATTTTCTCACGCTCTGAAAGCTCAAAATACAGCAAATAGTTTCATTTTCAGTAGCGACCTAATTATTATATCTGCAGATTTAGATAACTTGATAAATAACATCTAACTTTAACGAAATTACTAATTGCAAAATAAAATTTACAAGAAGAAATAACTATCAGTATGAGAGGTTGTATTTCTACACAAGTACATTTTTCTTAAATTTATGAGTCAAAGTTTAGAAAAACATATTCATTGACGTTGGTTTGATCACACGATTTTTATAAATATCATTTTATTTACAAAAGACCTTTCCACTTATCTCTTCATCTGAAAAATACGATGACGTCACTACTCAAAATTGGCAATGAATTAATTTCTTCAATCTTGCAATAATGAAATTTATTCGTTTTAATAAATGAAGTATTTCTGTTACAATTTTTTTTATATTTATACTTAGGAGAATCTGCAGAAAAACCTTTGAATTGTGGACACATGGTATTTATCCCCTATTCAGGAGTATTAAAGGATAGCAAGCGGTCGAAATTGGAAAGGTGTACGTTAAAAGAAGTGTGAGTTAAGAAGGTTTTACTTCATTAGTAGGTCAGAGAAGAGTTTCGTGTTTCTTCAGAGACTGGTCCATCAATTAAATATGTTTCGGAACTAAATTCATAAAATATGAATTTACTGTTGCACGCTATAGTCACATTCAATTAGTTATACCTCATTAAAGTTGATTACCATGTTGATTAATTTATTTTATTTGAGAGAATTAAAATAGTATTCAAATAAAATATGTTCTATTTGGGTTCAAAGGCAATTTTTACATCACAAATTTTATTCCTGGGATCGCAAAATATGAGATGCCTGTGGCTGTTTAAGAGCAGTACAGC
>QLNU02013614.1:16533258-16545906 GCA_006491805.2 Dysdera silvatica
TGTCCGTTTCCTTGTTTAGCACATGTGTCAATTTTGGCGTTATTTTGAATATAATTTGGAGCTACACAAAAAGTTTTGAATATTGTAACTAAAATTATGATCTTCTAATATATGTCACTATGAATATAATATGTAAAAATGGTGCAAGTGTGATAAGGTTTAATTATTCATTACGAAATTGCAAGAGAGCAAATAATTTTGTAAAACAACTGTTATAAATATATACAATTAGACATGTAAGATGTATAATGTAAGATAATTTGACGTAGCACTATGCAGATTCGATTTATAAGTAAATACAACGTTTTAATAAATTTAATTACGCTAATAACATTGTATTTACTAATAAATCAAATTAAATATATCCTAGAGGAAACCTGCTTATCCGAACAACCCTGTTCAGAGCTAAATGTATCTTAAATGTCGTATATTAAATATATCTAAATGTATCTTCCATTTTTGTCAGATACTATCAATAAAATAAATTACTATATTTTTTCAAGTCAATAGGAAGTGATCTAAATAGTGAAAATTCTATACGCAGTGTTCTGAAAGTGATTTGAATAATCAAATTATTCGACAGTATTTTATTATTTTCATTCTTCCAGAAATATAAGCAACATTTTGTTGATTTAACTCCTGTTTCCTCCTTTACTTAATGCCGCATAATGTTTTGCAAAATATATGAAGTAGCCTCATCTTTTATCAACGAGAAAATGAATGGAGTTGTGTTTTCTATCCTAGGATCAGTAACGTGAATAATATATTTGTTTACATTCCAGGTTCTCTAGATTTAAAGTAATGAGTTTTTAGAAGCCTTAGTGTAGTCTCTGCATAAAATTATGTAGAGATTTGAATGGTAACTGCTGCGGATATGTAGAGTTGATCGAGCTAACACGTATATGGAAAAGAAACCGAAGAAGTTAAGAAATTCCATCCAGTTTAAATAGTGTTTATTAATGCATTAAATGTTTAGGTTAATTTATTTATATGCCACAAAATAAATCACAATACAACGTTTAACGAATTCAATACACACGTTTTTTGGCGGAGTCTTCACGATACGTGTGCGCACGTCAATGGTAAATTGAAGACTGGTTTGATTTTAGAGTTCAGAACGTAATCATACATGCTGTTGCGAAATACAAAACGTGGAATTATAATTATAAAATGTGAGTTGCCAGATGTGGGAAGTGAAATTATGTACACAAGAAAACATATAAAAGGAAACAATAATTCGGCATGTTTCCAAGTTGAGAAACTGTGATTATTAAGTTTACCTTTCTTAATATTCCGATCGGAAACACTCAAGGAAACTTGAAAAGTGAGCATGTATAATTTCTATCGTAGAAGCCTACAAAACCAACGATTTAGGAAAGAATTTCTGAAAGCAATATCTTTCTTTGACTATAGTCAACGAAATTATTATAAACTATTTTTTCACTAACTATTATTATAAAAGAACTAATTATATATAATTTGTTACTATGTGCTAAAAGAGACTGATTCATTCATTAAGTGATAAATAAATTTTATATCGAACTCAAAATTTAAATTTCTTTCACTCGGAAATTAGCGATCAGTATCTAGTTTTGAATCCTTAAAAAATTAATTGTATTTTACTTTTCAGTAATTGAAAATTTTCAACTAAAATCAATATTTATTTCTATGGTGACTGAAATAAGATATTTTATATGTTATTACTCTCCAAAATTTATAACAACGTGTAAATTAAACCAGATTATTTAGAAATTGTCGTCGTAATTATTTATATTATCCGATAGTACAGTTTATATGATGTATTATCTCTGATGGCTATGTAAATCTTGAATTTCCTTTGTGTGCTAGAAGTAAGATATTTTGTAGTAATTTTAGCAACAAGTTACGTTGTACAACGATAATGTTCCAGAACTTGTGGGTATTTCTATGATGAAGTTACAGGGTTCTATGACTATGGGCATACGACGCAGGTTTGATAATAGCTATAGTCCGTTTGCGGAAAATTGTTCACTAGTCCCGTTAGAATTCAAGAGAGCTGAAGTGACAGACGGATTGTTCCATTGCAGTAGAGGAAAGAGCATCTTGCATAACTGGTTTTTCGCAACGAAGAACCAGTTATTCAAGACGCCCTTCCTTCTACTGCAATGGAATAACCCGTCTGTTACTTCAGCTCCCTTGAATTCTAACGGGACTAGCGAACAATTTTCTGCGAACGGACTATAGGTAGGAAAACCTTTCAGAACTTCCCATTAATTGAATACTACATGATTGCAGATAGTTAATGACAGACTGAATCGTATAAAAATTCGCGTTATCTTTCATAACTTCAGTTGTTTTATAAGTCAGAAGTGAGGCTACACCTATTCCTCAAAACAGTCGCATATCGAGCTTAAGAACTTATTGCCTGTAAAATTTAGCCTTTCTGAACAACTGGGGAGATTGTGAAGTTGAGTACGGTTGTCCATCATGGTTTCATGATCCCATACTATTAGATTACCGCTGCAGATGATAACTCTTTCAGCAATACTAGATGAATACTTGAGCTTTATACTTTTCTCCAAATGTAGCTATGTCTGAAATTTGACTTCTGACTGAATTGCGTACCATCCGATATCGTAGCATCAGTTCATTGATGAGAGACTCGACAGAAATGCTGACGTTTCCAATCAAAGTGTGTTTACCTGGGATGGCCAAGGAGGAATAAAAATTACAGGTTTCCTAGTGGTCTTTTCTTGCTAGACTTTTGGGAAATTATTTACCTTGAAGCATTGTTTCCTGTGTCAGGAGCTAGATCGACATTCTGTTGAAGTGCGTGAATCTTGTATGTCTCTTTACCAGTTGATGAAAATATCCATTAATCTAACATGTTTGTTTTTTTGGTCCAACTCATTTTGTTTGATCGACTATATTTCACCATACTTGAAAACTTTTCTTAGAGTTGAGATCACTTTTTTGACAAATTTCTCCATCTGTCTGCGACTATCATCTTCTTTCCTCTAGAATTCACTCTACCTCGAAGAATTATCAACCCGCTGATACATTCCCGTATTCACACATCTTAAGCAAAGACATGGGTATAAAATATTCGTGAAAGGAATAGGTTCCCTTTCTCTCGTCCTATTTCAAGAACTTTGATTTTTATAAGGGTCTATCATTTGGGGGAGGATGGATGGATGGATGGATGTCTTAAAGGTTTGGACAAGGCTAAGCACATGAGAGATTATCCATGCCAGTAGAGACGGGAAAATAAAATGTGGTTCATATTGTTCGCCAACCTCCGAGTCGGAGAAGGCGTTTGATGACGAAGATGATCATTTGCTTATTACGAGGCCTAAATGGAGTTCACATTTGATTTATAAAGACATATATGAAACATTAGCACTTTGCACTTCTTGATCTGCTTTTCCAGAAAAGGATTATATATTCCCAGTTATTACTTGAAGTTGAAGATGGGTTTAATTTAAACAAACTTCGATAATAAAACAACAGGTTTATTAAAGTCAGCAATTCTTATCATAGCCGATGATGTGTCAACATTTGATGATAAAATTCTCACAAAAAAAGAGTCATTTTCGCCCTTGTTGTGGCCCGACCCCACAACGTCTTGATGACAAGTCAAGTGCTCTTACACATCGAGCTACAGGCGTCTGTCAAAATCTCCTCTACGAGCGAATAAATACAAAGCTTCAGTACAGATCAGTTTGTAATGCTTGGGAGAGTATTAGTCTGTTCCTAAATTCCTCACTTTCAAGGTTCATGATAAATTCAGAAATTTCCGAAATTCAAACCGAATTATTTAAATTTTTGCTCTAGGATATTTTCATTGGTTTGAAGCTCTTTGTATAATTTATGAATTTTTTCTCTTTCTTTTGTGATGTTTTCTTTGATTTACCGCATTTCTCATTTCAAAATTTTAATCAAACTTTCTGGAGCCAATTTTAACAAGATAGCATTCATTTTTAAAAATTGCCCAATTTTTCCACATCAAGCCATCTATTGTATCATTTATATCTATGCCCGAAAGTACTTTCTTCGGATTTCATTAAAATTCTTGGGAAATCCTAATTTAGGAAGTTTTGTAGAGCTACGCTTTTACTATCCCAACGCGAAGTATAACGTAAAATTTAAATTAATTTTGAAGCTACATAATCAATTTATGAATAGTAGCGAAGTAAGATTTTAACTTTGAAAATGAATAATTGATTTAAAGTATTCTGGAGTGATTTGTGGATACTGGTTAATAACTAAGTTAAATTCTATTTGGTTAGTCATGAATAATTTAACAGTTAATTTATTTCGTAAGGTACAGGAAAATTTAATTTTTAATGAAAGTGTAGCCACTTTGCAAGCGCATTAAAATATTTAGCTTCAATTTCCATGTGAACTGTTTTATACACGGAAACAAAATATTTATTGTTTCATTAAAAGGTTTTGAATATATTACAAAGATGTTGCAAGATTAGATTTGTCACGGTTTGAAGAAAGTCTATTAGGACCCAGTTCCGTATGTATCCAGGCGTGTGCCGCAATTTTCTCAAATGAGGCCCATGAAAAATCCCAAATAACAATAATACTTCTTGCTCATTAATTCGTAAAAACGACGCTCAGTCTGTTTCTTAAGTTATTACAATGGTTTTCACGTCCTTCTGCCAAAGATATACAACAACTGAACTCTTTAAAATAAGCATAATTCAGAAATATGAAAATTTACCCTCTCTCTTGTCAACATCACCGCATTCTGGAGGAGAATCTCGTAACAAGCTTCGGCTTTATATTCTCTTCCATTTCTAACCTCAAAACTTAAAATAATTTAATATAGATCTTCTCTTACATTTCTATAATTTTTATACTGCTCAAGCTATGTATCACGAAATATTGTATATCGGGTTGAATAAAAATTTATTATTATTGTTATTTCCAATAAGCTATACTAGTCAATAGACTAGAGCGGAAAATCTTGTTAGTCTGATATAACAAAATCAATGTTATACGATGATATAATCAGATGTTTTGCCGAGAAGAAAGCTAGACGTCATGCTTTCCATTTAAATATCGGTGTTCTATAGGCTTTTACTTTTTACTAAAATTAAAATTTATTTCAATAAAATTGAATTTGATTTATTATATACCAAAAAGAAATAATACTTCAATATAAGTTAATATTGTTTAATGTTTATGTTTCAATTTATGAGTTTGTTTTTCAACATATTTACTGTTAATATAAACTTTTGTAGCGTATATTGAATGTAACAATTTTTATGTTCTTACCACTGATTGGAGGAGGGGGTAGGAAAAAATAGCCTAGGGGCGGCAGAGTGGTAAATCCGCCCATGTTAAGACTGTCATATAAATTAATTCCTATTCTTTTGATTGTTTGTTTGGCTTTTTTATGGCGCAAGAGCATCTGGGCTATACTGCGCCCCAAGTGACCCAAGTTTGAAATCCAAGTACTGCGTTATAACATACATTTTTTATACACTAATTGAAAATTATGTCAGAAATTGAACCATCTAGCCGCGAGTAAGGTATCTGGCAACAGCCAAGCGAGTTGTGACTATACTCGTGGCAAAGCTAACCTGATATACTGACAAGGCGCAGAGCAGTATGATTTCGCCAGTGCAATATAGTTCGCCCTTTCTTACGTTAAGAGAGTTAATAGAAGATACATTTCGTACATAAAACATTAAAATAATGCTCAAATACATAAAACATAGGCATGTTTGTGTAATTAAAATCTGGTATTTATTAAATTTAGGAAAAAGAATCATTATAGAGAACGATGACGTCATTCAAGTAACTGACCACTCAGAGGACTTCGTTTGCTTGGCGAGAAATTTGGCGCCTGGAATTTTATCAACCGCGTTTTTCTGCATTCCAAATTAGGCGATAAATAGCCTAATAATGTTGAGGGTTATCTCATTTTTCGCCAATTTGGGAATGAATATTTATTGCACACACGTGAATAGGTCGCACCAGCCTTAACAGTGTACCAGGTTAGCTTTGCCGCGAGTATAGAAGGCGCCTGAATCTACAAAATTTATGTTACCGTTTAAATAAGGTAGAACTGGTAGTGGAACGCCGTTCCAACGTGTAAAACAGAGCAGAACGTAGTTTAAAAAAATCGGTGAACTCTTACATCTAGTTATACGTAATTAGCGGGAATACTCCCAGTATCTTCAGTTTACTAAGGAAGTTTTTGATGAATTACAGGGCTAAAATTAAATTATGTTTTTTTTTGTTTTTACCACACATTCGTACGGAGAAATTATCTTGAAACCATCCACTTTTTACTTCTCTTCTATTTCTTAATCCTATGAAAATAATGCGAATCATGGTAACCCAAATCAAGGAAATTACCTGTTTAGGTAATATATATCTAACTGGTAGCGAGCCTCGAAACAAGCTTTTGCTTTCTGCTCTCCCCCATTTCTAATTTAATCATATCAATAATATCGGAATTTCTAGAATTTTTCTTAAAACATTAGAATATTTTTTGAAACAGATGTATTAACAACATATGTATATAGGTTGACTAAATTTATTTCTTATTCTAATTCTTACATTTCTTATTCATTAATGATGGATGATCACAATGATTCTGAAATCTCGATTAATTTTCGTATATTTTAATTTTTATGTAAAAGCGTTTTAATTCAGTTTAAATAATAAACTTTCCTACAAAAATGCTTCGAAAATGTCAATTTACTCCGTGACATAGCGACTACGAAATACTGACAGCGCTGCAAATAGTCATTACATGTTCTTGTTTCGATCTCTTTCCAGCCGATATTTCAAGGGAAAATTAAACCTGACTGTCGATTACATATTTATAGTCATCGTTTGGAAAGAGGAGATTTGAGAAACGATAAGACAATGGATAAAAATAACAGAAGACCCATTTAGTCCGAAGGGGTTGAATCATGACGAATAGGGCGTAGGCGACCACAGAAAAGCCTTGGGTTATTGACCCTAAAACAAACGCATTTCGTGGTATTAGAATAACGGTAGAGACAATTGAGAGTGACTTCCATATATTCGCATATGCTCATATCTTTCTCACATGATATATAGATATCAGACAGCGTTACATAATCTTTTTAACGAGAGATTCCTTATGTGTGTGTGTGGAGGAAAAAAGTGGGTAAAATATTGATATTTATGAGCATTTATCATGAGAAGTAGATGTTCACTCACCATTTCTTGCTGTTCATCATAGTATTCCCTACTAGCCACTAGATAATTCACTATTAGCCACTAGATAATTCACTATTAGCCACCAGAACTTTCATTACTATTTATCAGCCCTGCGGTGGCGCAGTGTGGTAACGCGTTCTCCTAGTGCGCCGCTAATCCGGGTTCGACTCCCAGCAGTGCAAAGAACGCTTACTCAGAGATCTCATAAAGATCGCACTGCTCACTGTAGTCCGGGGTTTGGTTCCCTAGGCCTTAAGAGGTTCGGATTCCTCGGAAAACAGTAGGTCCCGGCGCAGCATGACCACTGTAGTCTTTGAGCCGTAAAACCAAAAGCAAACGACAAACTATTTATCATAAATTATTATTACATTACTAATTATATCATTTATTACTACTAATTATACCATTCAATACTCTTAATCAGATCATTCATTACTATTAATCAGATTATTCATTAATATTAATTAGATTATTCATTATTATTAATCATTTATCAATATTAATCAAATCATTCATTGCCATTCATATTTCATTCACGTACTATTCGTTCGAAAAGTGTAGAAAGTCTGAAGTTAAAAAAGTGGTTTCCGAAACGCATGCTTTAACAGCTATAAGGTTTAAAATTATAAAATTGCGCTTAATTTAAATTTGTATTGTTGGTAATAATAATGATTTGCGCAGCAATTTTAATGGGGTATAAAACAATAACATTTCGAAGAAAACTCAATGTGTATTTAATATTTTATTTCATAAATAGGGCCTGTTTATTTCTCACTGTAATTAATATGTATTGTCTGTAATAGTGGTAAGGTAGTTGATGTTCAAATAGATTGAGCTAAGGTGGTTGATGTTAAGGTATTTGCGTAAATTCAAAGTAAAAATGAATGTTTTACTTTTTAACTTCGACAAAAACATTTAAATCATGTTCTGAGATATTAATATAATTTTGGATAAAATTTGTAATAGAAAAAAGAGAATCAGGACTCTCCTTAGTGAAAAAAATCATTTACTGAATAGCAGGGAATGGTACCTCCTGAGTGTTTCTGGTTTAATTCAAGACCCAGTGTGTGAGAGGTATTTTCTTTGGCTAATCTAAGCCAAATGCAGAACCTAGGACGAATACTGAAATTTCGAATATCAGGCAAGAATGATGATAATTAATTTCTACATATTTCCTTCAATTACTGCAGGATACCTACTTAATTACTAGCATGTTTTTTTTGAACATGTGTCAAAATTTACACATATGTACATGGTATGTGATATGACTTATAAAAGTTCATTTTACGTTCCAAATTATTTTTTGCACTTACAATAACGTATTTTGTAATAAAGACCCACCAGGTCGCTACCTGTGCAACTTTCCGCCTGCGCCAGTTATGCAGAACGCCCTTTTCCCCCCTACTAATATCTAGCGCGCATTGAGCCGCTGCTAAATAATAGATAAATAAAGTAAACTATGATACTAAAGTAATTGTTTATGGAATTTGTTTGATTAATATCGTTTTAAACTTATTAATTTTAAGAGAGAACTTAAAATCTTGTAAATTCTTCGTGAAACTGTGAATCGAGTGAAATAAAATAATATAATTAGTTTATCTTAAAAATAGAGATACCTCAAATATTTCGCACTTCATTAATAAAGAGCCAATATCGTGCTTATTAAAATTTATAATTAACTCCAATTTTTAACAATAGGTCCTAACAATGGGATAACTATTACCAGTTTCAGCGGCAAATTGACTGACATAGCGACAATTAAGATATTCAAGTGCCCTAGGCTTCTATTTTTCTGCTGTTCAAGAATATGCAAAGCAAACGTGATAAATTGTTATACAGAAAGATGAAGAATGCCATTCAACAAAGAAATTCAAACAAGGAAGGAACCTCCGTCGATTATGCACACACTATCAAAAACCAAGAACACTCGCTTAATATAAAAATTTTCCCCTCCTTCAGAAATGCCAATAGACATGTATTGCCGCTTATATTCTATTAAGCACTTTAGTATGTATTTTTATTTGTGGCTGCCTCCACGGAAGAAGATAATTGTTTAATTACTCCAAAGGTTAAGGAATTCGTTAAGGAACATTTGTCCTTAAGCCTTCTCCACGTAATGGATATCAATATTTAAAATCATCATGAATCGTTCATTTAAATTCTCTAATTATACAGAAAGTTTTCTTATAGAAAATGTTTTTCATTGCATTCCAGAGAAAGAAAATGTAATGGACAGGAGATACTGGTTTGTCTCTTAATAATTTTAAATTGATGATAATTTAGGAATTAAGAGAAAAGTGTTAAAACTAGAATATCTAATTCGAAATGATTGAAATATTAACAAATACCAATAAATAAAGTTTGCAGGGCAAATATGTAATTTAAAAATAATGCATATGCAACAATAAATAATGCAGGATAAAGAAAACATTATACTATATATCATGCATATAGAGAGAGGCAGAAAGCTTACATTTATTTATTAAGCTCAAAGTGATTTTTTGAGCTTAATTGTTTAACTCTCATTCAGTTATTAACTAAAGGTAATTGGACGAGGCAGAAAACAAAGACTGAAGACATCTTTTGTAAAGTAAAACAAAAATTGAATTAGCAATAGAATGATCATATTCCAAAGAAAAACAACAGAATAATCGCCACAGATTGGGATGCTAATGAGGTGTACTAGGTGCTAAAATTAAACCTCACTCCATCTTTATATTTTTAGTCACTCTTTACCTAATTCCACAGTTCATGACATTAAACTTCTGCTAAAAGCTACTAACAAATATATTATTAATATTCCTTAGCAGTGCAAAATAATTGTCTTTATTCGCCGCTGCCCTGTCAGATATAACTTACATCATTACTAATGTGACTAATAATACAGGGTTAGAATAAATGACAGACCGAATTTAAAAATTTATATTTTTAAAATTATTACACATAATATAATCAGGGATACATGCAAATAAAGAAAAACGTTTCAATTTTTTTTTTTCAATTACGAATGTTCGATGGGTATATGTAACAGTGTAACATGTTTTTGTAACAGGTATTTGTAACATTGTAACATGGTTTTGTAACAGGTATTTGCAACATTGTAACATGCTTTTGATGGGATTTTGTAACACGACAAACACCTAATCTCTAATCAAGTTTGTTCCAGACGTTTTTCGCTGTCAACCGTTTTTAATGCAGCACTGGTGTTTTTTTTAAGTTCATTGAGTGTTTTCGGCAATGATGGTTTATAACGCGTGTTGGTTGAAATGCATGCTTCACAGTGGTCATGTGGTCTGAAATGTGTGCTACACAGTGGTCATGTGGTCTGAAATGTGTGCTACACAGTGGTCGCGTGGATGAGATGCATGCTGCACAGAAATAACGGAAAAAACTCTCACATATTCTAATGCACACAAACTTTTCTATGTCGTTATCGCCATTTTAATTTCAATCGTGGTATTCTAAGGAAAGCTGCCATCAATTGAACGATGTTAGAAAACGAAAGTTGGAATGATATTCTTTACTTTCATGTATCGCTGATTATAGTATGTGTAATAGTTTTGAAAATATGAATTTTTTCAAATCTGGTCATTCATTTATGCTAACCCTGTACATTCCCTTATATAAAAACAACATCCGTGTTTACGTTTCACTCAATGTGATTTCTCACTGTAATTTAAGTTTGTAATTGTTTTTCCTCTTGTCTGGATTTCAAATGGTCACGAAATGAACCGACCTGAACGGACGGGTAATTTAAATTATAAAAGATCAGGAATTGATTCGGATTCATGCGTTTATAATAGCGATTTTATAGCAGGTCTCAATACACACCAATCTAACAGCAACTTGCATGACAGTTTGGTCTCAAAGTGGTCTCCAATGTTCTTATTGGCTAACATAATACGGAAACCTAAAATGGGCCAGTATTATATATGCAATTCTTGGAACGCAACGAGCAACGTTTAAAGATCAACATAACAGAAAACTACTTCGTTAGCGAGGGAGAATCCGCATGGAAGGATAAGGTACTTTTACTTCGTGCACTGCGATGAACTTCTGTATTTAATTTTCACATAAATCTGAATGGAACGGTCAATAACTACTATCACCATAACTCAACACAACAACAACATCATATTCCTAAAAACTCGACAATGGAAACTCGGCCCAGTGGCGTTGTTATAGAATTTGGACCCCATTGCAATCGCTGATAGAGGGGGTGGGGGCCCACTCCATACCAGGATCCCACAATTATGCTATCTAAGGAGCCTCGACTTCCAAAAGCCCACCCAAGGGCAAGGGCCCCGATGCAATTACATTGGTTGCATTGGAATCGCTACGCCCATGCTTCGGCCGATAAATTATTATATTAACAGACCGTTAAATTAAATATCTTCTACCAGAAATAACCTTTAAATAGTTGTCTAAACGTATCAATAAATCAATCAATCAATATATCAATTTATCAATAAAGTCAACACTGATTAACAAATTAAAATATCCTATTGTTTGTTGAGCAGTTCTACATTTAATGGGTAAGTAATAGTTAAATACTGAAATTTCCTAGTCACAGTTAAATAAAGATAGTCATAAATTCATACGTAAACATACAAACTTATAGTCATAATTACGTAAACTTATAGACATAACTACATAAACTTACATTCACCACTACATAAACTTAGAATCATGACCACATAAACTGATAGTCATAACTACATAAACTTATAGTCATTCTTACTCTTCATACATAACTGAAGTATGTTTGTGTTCTATGTTGAGTTGATCTCAGCACTTACATTTTAAAGAAATATATTTAGATGGTAAATGGATAATTGACTTCGGTGTCGGTTGGTTCGAATCGTTGTGCAATTTGTCGCTAGTCAGATTTATTGATGATGATGATCGTAGTTGGTATCACCACCCTGAGGTCGTGAATGTTGCAGTAAGAAGTGTGGATTGTATACATTTTTTACAATTAGAAAAATAAACTATTGACGCAATATTTTGTCATGCATACATACGGAAAAGAACCCTTAAATTTCATGATTAGCAACCGAGAAAAGAAAGATACTGACAAAGGAAAACGCGAAACTTATATAATAAAAAAAATTTTTTTAAAGTCAATTCCTTCAATGCGCTGCTCAAATAAAAGGGAAGAAAGGGAAAAATTGCGAAAAGCAATTTTGGCGACATTTGGCAACATTTGGCTGTAATTGGCGGCAAGCATTAATCGCCAAATACACCAAAGGAAAGCAAAAAAAAAATCATTTAAATTTAATTAATGAATTAATATTTGAAAAAACTGTATTAACATCAAGTGTCATCCACTACAAGTTTAAAAAAATTTATTTGAACTTGATTGGATGGATAGAAAGTATTTTATTAACGATTGAAAATTTGAACAAGATATATATATAGGGAGAGTGTGAGCTAATAGAAGGAATTGAAAAA
>QLNU02013614.1:16546006-16569645 GCA_006491805.2 Dysdera silvatica
ACTAATAAAAAAGAATGTCCGCATTGTTTGTTGCAGTTTCTTAGCATCCGACAGCAATGCCGTTGCCACAAAGATTTAACGCGTAACAATGTAATAATTAAAAAAACTATAATTTTTCTTTCTATTGTAATGAAGATCAATTGTCAACGCCAACTTTTCTTGGCCTTAACAATATTTTTAGGATATGAGTTTCATGGAACGACCCAATAGATAGAACTAACATTTATTCACCCGCAGCATATTCGTATGAATGAAATTCCACCCGGCCAGGCGGTTTATCTTCTGAAAATTTGCTTTTTGGACAATTTTAGACATAAAGAGCGAATTGTTGAGGGGGTGAAGAATGCCAAATTGATTAAATCCAGTATAATTGGAAACTGCCATGGATTCATCTCTAAGATGAAGAGCTAACTAAAGCTGTGGTTCAGCAAACAAATGTCGACGAAGAGGTTCCAAGTTAAACAAAACACCATATACAATAAGGCTGAACTAATTTGTACTGGCCTGGAGAAGGTAGAAAATTGCGTTAGTGTTCAGAAACATTTTAAACTTCGTTTGCTTTATACAGTATATGATAAATACACGAATATCTACGGTATACTGGATTATTATTGAAAGAGTCATCGCATGAAAGAAATAGCATAATTTTATTATGGAATTTTATGTAACTGTTTTAGTTGATTTACATCATTTCGATTGAAAATATTAGCTTTGGAACCACTTTCGACATATAATTTTGGACATGAATGAATGAATTTCACATGAATGGATTTTGTTTTCTAAAAACTAAAATCTTACCTATGAAATTAAATTTTGCATTTTTGGAAAAAAGGCAAAGGTTTATTCGCAAAGACAACTTTATTTTGAACTTTAGCTCAACAGATTAAACAACACTTTTTATCAAATGCCCATAGTACTGCGATTAAATAAGATTTTCCGGGGGAAACGACTTTTCCATAAATTTACAATTTTCTTTCAAAAACCCTATTCAAAATACTTTTCAGACAAAAAGCTGTTACTTTGGTTTTAAAAAAGCAAATCTTAAGCTTTAACAATATGTGTCTGTTTTGGTTGTTTTTTCATTCCACCAACTATATTGTATATTTATTTCTAGGATTGTAACATTATGCTAATTTCGGGCTTCCAAACCTCGAGAAAAATTTTGAATTCAGTCGACACTGAATGGGAGAAAAGGCAAGAAGCTTTTAAATTGCAACGTTGAAATCAAACGAATAACTACGGCTCAACGGCTGTTGTCGTTGGAAATGTATGTAAATATGTTGAAATCCCAAGTTTCTACGCGAAAAGTTCCCTTACTTTTCGTCAAATTTTTTCACTTTTTGCCATATGAATCCTAATCAGTAAAGTAAAGCAGATGATCTCACGAAATATATTTTACATTGCTTGTCTCACATTAGAATTCTCCAGTACCTTTTTCACAAAGAATGGAAACATAAACATAATGGTGAGTCGTAAAATTTTACTTTTAAAAGGAAACTAATAATTTTACGAGTGCTAATGTGTTTCCAAATAAATATTATTAGATGTAATTTTAGAGGAGCTAGTGCATAACTCTAATTGTACACTTCAAGTGTATTTATCCAAATTTTCGTCTGCTTATTACTATTTAAATATATTCGATTTTCATTCGGAGCTCACTTTAATTTTGCACGATGAAGAGCAGAGTAGTTCCTTAAATGTTACGGATTTTTTATGCAGCTGGAAAATTTTACTTTTTTTTTCTACTTCTTACATTTTTTACTCTACTATTTCTTGTAATGTTTTAATTTTGAATCTACAATTATCTTTTAACTTAATTTAAATTTTTTTAACTTTGTTTAAAGTTACCAAATATCTCCCCTTAATTCATTTTGTTATTCTTATTTTTCCTCTTAATGTTTCTCGCTTTCTTTCAGTATTCATTTTCTACCTTATTTTACTCTACGATCTGATGCAAACTTTGCTTATTACGGAAAAATATTTTTCCAACTCATATTCATTTCATTCAGACATCAGCTTCGAAGTGTATTCAAGCTTCTGAGTTTAATAATTCCTCAGCAATTTCAATTATTTTCCAAGAAAAAACAACCGAAAAAATTGATTAGGAGCTGAAGCAGTTTTATCTATAAGCTATCTATAAGCATTAAAATTAAATTATATGCTATAATTAAGATTAGTTATTTGACCTTTGCTCTCTTTGCGCCTTCAAACTCATAAACAAACAAGATTAGTTAACAAATAGCAACTGGCAGCTTTCTTCACCCGTAGCTGGAACTACAACAAACATTCGACAACTAAAATTTCTACTTCCTATTAAAATGACGGGAATAAGGCCATCTCCTTCTATGCGTTTTTAAATTTTGCGTTTTATGGATGCTTCTCTACATGGCGGTTACCCTAAAATGATATTAATATTTTCATTTCTTCTTATTTTAAGTATGATTGAGTGTCGGCCCAGTTTTCTGCAGGTGTTCGAGGGATCCCAGTTTTTTCCTAACCTTTCGTCATTCTCTCTCTTTTCTGTCTCTCATCCTCTGCCTTTTCTATTTTTCCTAGGGCTTTCTTATAATTTCATATATTATGAAAACAAAATAACAATTCATCAGGAAGTTTGATGGAGAAAGAAGAGTTTTGTCACTGCAGTAATTTTTATTATTCAAATAAATAATAACAACCTTTCGAGAGTTACCTCTTCCCTTTATCAAGTAAGGAGGGCTGAAAGAGGAATGACTATCAGTGGAAAAACAAATACTGAATACAAAACAAATGACAAAAAATTGTAAAATGTTGATTTTTGAGTCGCGAGGTAATAAAGATATGGAGGATCTGAAAAATGGAGAAACAATTGATGGTGGGTAAAATATTATCTAGAGCGTTTGCTTGTAAAAATCTTGTAAGGCTCTGGAAGAGATTTAGATTGGTTTAAGGCAAGGTCTCCGATTCTATGGCTTTCCATTCCAGTGACAAAAATCTTCTGTCTCTAGATATATTATTTATATTATGTATAAATAAGGTGTGGAAATCGACATTGATAAACGGTCAGTGACTAGACTGTATTCTTCTAAAGCCCAAGTTAATTTCAAAGAAATAATTTCCCTGCCTATAATCGTATTTAAAAATGTCGCTTAACGTTTTAAATTGCAAACGCCCACTTTAAATTCTCCATTTCCTTCCACCTCTTCGTATTATTTTCTTGGTGTACAAAGCAGACTATTCCGCAAAGAATATGTTTGTTAAATGGCGTAAGACAATTCGAAAGGCATCTGATGCAGTCGAACTTCCATAAGTAAAAACCGTATGGCAGCACAAACCGCGTAACTGCATAACATATTAAGTCCTTAAAAATTTTCTGTCCCTTTAATCTTACAGGGTGTTCCAAAAACATCGAGTCAAAAGTATATAGTCGTGATCCTTGTGCAAAATGGACCATAATGGCCCTTTACATGGGGGGTCGGAGGGTCGGAAATGAATATCCACGGAGTTATGCATACTTTTATTTCGCAGAGGCGGGATCTATAATGACCAATGGCGCTTACAAACCAAGAAGTTGCCTCCCCCGAAAATTTCAACTCCGGCGCGGGGTTGCTACATTGCATCCTCAAACAGGTTTCCAGGCGTGTTGGCATTTTTTGTGGTTGCTGAGATTGGCGACTTGATTTTATAATTGGCGCAATTTCATAAAGATTTTAAGGCTCCTACGTAGGGCTGGCAACTTTCCTCAGTGGTGCACTACGAACATAGGATGGCCCCAAGATCCGTGGGAGCCTTCTTAGTTCTAAAGCAAGAAATTTAGTTTGAAAAATAAATATCTCGAGACTCGCAACACCGATTAAAGAAGTTTACCTAAGGAGTGTTTCAATTTTTGCTACGAAGGGCAGGGCGTGCCATAGGGGGAAGGGTGAATTGCACAGGGACCCGGTGCGGCCAAGGGCGCCCAGTACTAAAAGGAACAAACCCTCCGCCCAGCATGCGTTAACAAGATCCGTATACGGACGCCTTACCAACTGCGCTACTGGGATACCCCCGCCTGAAGTTTAAAATTACTTTGCGCACTTCCATATTCCATACAAATTGACACCTTCCCCACCTCTGGGGTTCGTACTGAATCCGTCAATGCCCTCCACCTGCCAATCATAAACTTTTATGCTTCGAAGATTCCTTTATTTTCGTTCATGTTTTACCGTCGAAGAATTCAAAAGTCTGTCCTGCAGGTAAATAATAAATAGCTTGATAATAAAAGTTAGTATCGAAAAATTACCCTTGATCCAGTAGCGTACGCAGAAAATTCCTAAAAGGGGTTGGTTCGAATGAGAAGGTTTACCTCTATATCATAGCTTTCGGTAGATCTATTCAGGGGCGGACCTGGCCGCTAGTCAACCAGCTACAGGTCCGGTGTGCCTTCACGGGCGATAGGACGGTTGCTGTTGTGCTTATTTTCCTATGTTAGTTTATTTTCAATGTTTTTAGTTACCGGGGGGGGGGAGGAATAAGGTGTCCGAAAACCCAATTCTTCGATTCGTCAATAGCTTGCCAAATCCGCCATTCTCGCCGAAATTGATGACGGCGAAATTTAGGAAACTAAATTCAAGAGGCGAGCCAAACTTTCAAATACAATTTTCATTGACTCGAAATTGTTAACTCCCACATTCCAGAGATGCACTGGAAATAAGAAACAAATTTCTTGATAATACAGCCCAGATGCAGTGTATTGGACAAATACGTGTATTATAGGGGTAATGTTCCTTTTTTGTCCAATCATGCTTTGTTATTTGTTTATAGCCATAACTCCGTGGTTATTTATTTCCGACCCCCCATGTAAAGGGCCCTTATGATACATTTTGCACACGGATCACGGCTGTATACTTTTGATGTTATGTTTTCGGAATACCCTGTATATAAACCCGCTTGACTGTATATCCAAAACCTCACACACTACATAAGTTTAACTGGTGTTCTATAGTAGAATTTAAACATAATAATTGGACAAAAAATGCCTAAGAAACTAAGTTTTCGTTACTACAAAAGTGTCACTAACACACCGAAAATGGGATTTTCCCACGTGTATCGGAATTCTGCGATTTCCATAGGGAATGTGCCACGTGACACATTCGTATCCCATTCCTTGCCACAATATCATTCATTTACAAGGAGTTGTTGACAGGAAAACCTCTTTGCTTTTAAGCATTTTTAAGTCCATACCCACGGCGAGATTATTTTATTTATGGCAATCAGAAAGAAAATAAATTTGCCGAATAATAATAAAAATTAAATAAATTAAGAGTCTGCTCAAAAGTTGGATAGTTTAAATATTTTAAAATTAAACATAAGCAATGCTGCACTTCTTGCCTTCATGAGTAAAGAAATGGCATGGTATAATTACTAAAGTAAATACTGTACATGATTTATAAACGTAGAAATATGAATGTGTAATTTAATAATAAAATGCTATAACAACAGTTTATACATAGCATTTGAAAGAAGTCCGCTGAAGTGAACAAATAGTTTAACTGCACAGAATTTCGTTACGTCATAATTGTGCATTTACTCAGTTTCGACTGTATATGTAGTATATTTTTTGACTGTGCATATATAATGTATCGCCGTACATTATTAAACCGCATATGTAGTTTCGTGTTTACTTCTGACGTATAAGGTTGTATTTTACTAGCTAGGTTCGTATTTGATGCTCAAATTCTGGGTTTTTTGAAGAAACATTAAAGCTGATGGCGATTACCCAAAAACGCTAGCTTCAGATTCCTCCGTGGCTATTTTAGCTGTATCGCGATCAGCAACTGATCGTAACACGCACACTGTGTGACCTCATACAGTAGAGAAATGACTCATATAAAATCCGCTTCAACTGCGGGAAGATGTCTTTTCCTAAGCTTTCGCTTTTCATTCGCATTGGAATCTGCAGGTTCTAGGATCATATTTTTTAAGGATCAGGGAAATATCTGAACGCACATCGTTTCGGAGGATCCGTGATCCCAATACCGACTCTTTGGAAGCGTCTGGATACCGCAGTATATTATTGGTGTATAAATTCCGTTCGTTGAGCCGTAGTAATGGAAGGTTTAGTAAGCTCCATCAATTTTTAGAGCTTGAACTACAGTATTCGGTTTTTATACTTCTCTGAATCAAGCTTTAAATATCAAATGTGTTGAACCACCGTTTAAAAAAGCTTTATATAAAGGAATTTAAAAACGCCATGGGATATCGGGATTTCCATATAGGTGGAAAACAAAATATGGCTTTTGTTTATGCATTTCATTTATGGATAATAGTTAGTTATCGAGTACCGTATGTGCCGGAAATACCGATGCTAATGGGTATAAGGAAATTTGAGCAGCATGGGGTGAGGTAATTAACTTAAAGAACGATCTCCTGGAAACTGTTTATAACTTGGCTCGTTGTAGGTAACTGCGTTGCCTTAAAAGAAAACACATTACTTCCATGCGGATATCCGGGTTTTTAATTCGTATTACACTTAAGGGTACAGGTCGCATTTATAGAGCCCAGGGTTTTGTTTCTATGGTGCTAAAGGCTGACCGAAGTTTGGATTCCTTTTTAAACTGTCGGTCTTTTAAGCGTAAGGCTAACAACCGTGCTTTAGCAAAATCCATAAAGCAGTTATGAAAACATATAAAGGCCGATCGAGGTCGTTATTGGCTTATAAGTGCCAATGTTTTGACTACCAAATGTATTTCAAAGTTTCTTATTTATACAGAGTGTCCATATAGTCCCTGTACAATTTCAAAAATTTGTTAGAAAGGCAAATGAAGAGATATCTTCATCAGATTTGTTCTATGCACTCAGTGGTTATCAAAGATTTTATCACATTGCACTGGTATATTTCAGATACCCCGTTGATGAATAAGATACCGTTAAAAGAATCCCTTACAAAATGGCTACTCCTCAAGAGGAGGCAGTGTTGGATAAGGGGAGGGTGTTGTTGGGTATTATTACCCTCCGCAGGGATAACACAATTGCCAAATATGGTCAACACAGAAAAGCCTCCGGGGCGAGACTTTTGTGGTTTGATATTTGGCAATTGTGTTATCCCTGCGGAGGGTAATAATACCTTAACACCTTTACATACGGAGAAAGAGAGCGTTGTTTCCTGTCCTCATTCGTCTAGCGGTCCAAGACACTCCGGGCTAAACGGAGGGACCCTGGTTCGAATCCAGGATGGGGAAAGCGTCTCTTTTTCTCCAAAACGAATAAAGCTCTAGTTTGAGCTAATTAATACGTGGGTGGCAGAAATTATTGTATAAAGGGAGGAGTGGATGACTAAGAACATCTGAGGAAAACATGATTTGTGTAAGAAAAGCCTTTGATCGTTCTCCCGGATTGTTTAACCGTACCGCTGCCGGACAGTTAGAACTACCAGTTACTGCTAGTTAGTAAGCCAGACAGTTAAAGCTATTGGTTACAAGCTACATAGTTCGTGGTTTCCTAAGTGAAACATTTCCAAACCGGTGAATTGGCAGGGATAGCTGAATTCTCTGACGACTTCGTTCACCAGTTATCACTCCCCTCGAATTCTATGGCTTATGTTAAAGATGTCGTATATCAAACAAATGTATGGGACATCATTAATCCAAAGCAGAGGATAACTAATGTCATTTCCACCATTGACGAGGTTATGCTACAGCGAATATGACAAGTAATCAAGCATCGTCTTGATGTGCTCCGTTCAAATAATGGTGTCCATATAGAGGTGTATTACATGAGGCAAGAAAATTAAATATATACATCTCATTTTGTTATAATTTTCACTTATCTGTATTTTCATTTACCTTTGTAATAAATTTTTGAAATTGTACAGGGAGTTTATGGACATCCTGTATATTAATATGTAAATGAATTAAAAGAACTCGCCTGTAAAGAGAGAGAGAGAGAGAGAAAGATAACGTGTTCGTGTAATATGAATTTTACTTAATTAATAAAATGATATTCATGATACGTGTATTGTGTATTACATTAAGTAATGTAGTGTAGTCTGTGGTTCATATGTATTGGTCTACAAGGTAAGTATTGTTATAATTTGATGATACATATTGATGATAATATGATTTTGGTATAATTTTGTTTTATGTTTTTATGATGCAAGCACTGAAAAAGTCGTGCTGAGTAAGAAATTAGAATTTACTGTAGAATCTGAAAGTCTTTCATCTTGGGACCCAGACCCACAACTACGGAGCTGCAGGACAAACCGGCGAACATTGGTTACCTACTGGAATCAAAACAAGGTAATTCACACCGCTGTCAAATGCGGTACGTCTAAGTCACTGCAGGGCAAATGTTGTGTTCGAAATTAGGAATGTGGTGTACTTTTAGGTGCCTATGCTCTTGAGCCCAGAATACAGCTCTGTCTCTCTTGGAGCAAAAAATTTTAGAAAACAAAACCAATTCAGTCTATGGTAAATTTGAACCAATGTCCATTAGGTTTCCCTCATGATATGTGAAGTTAAATGTGCTAGGTTACTAAGTTTTGACTGGCAGTCATCTTCTGCCCTTGTCTTTTTTTATAAGTTTAAAGATTTGTTAAATGTTTTCTTCATTCAGTCCAAAAGTTAGGCAAATGTTTCTTTGTTTTCCATTATAGTGTGATATGATGTTTTGCGATGATCTCGTCCCATATGAAAGTTTCATATCATGACCAGTGACTACTCATATGATGCTGAGTTGTTTTTTAGGTCAAATTTGATAACATTGTGCTACCGCAATACGGTATTTTGTGTATTATACTGCTACATATTGCACTATACTGCTACCGCGATACTTAAATATGCTCATTTTGTGTGTCTTCACTTTTCACTGCTTTATTCACTGTTTTTCTCTTTTCGTATAATTTTATTCAGCCATTATTATACTGTATTTATTTTTCTTCTAAAAATTGTTAATAGTGCCAGATAAAAATTAAAGCAAGCATATTGCTTTTTTTTTGAGTAAAACGAAGACTAATAAATTCATTACTTTCTATTTCTAAATCAAAATGGCTACAATTAATGCAAAGTGTCTGCCGAATAATATTATAAACAGATCGAATTGAAAATTTGCACCCAGGCTGTAATTTTCTTGAAATTTTTTGTCGCGGTTATGGATAAGAGAAAATATAAAATGCAAGTATTAGTTACGATAATTAATGGATATGTTATCCCTAAGATAATAATATAATTTCTGAAATGGCAAGGTGCACCTACGGAAATGTCTAGAGAATGTGAAGAAATAATATCAAACCGCCGCAAATATCGACATTAAAAAATATAGTAATTGGCAGTATGTCCTTTAATACGGCGTATAGTATAAAAAGTGAATGTTCGAATAGCAAATTTTCAAACTGTAATTACTTATCTAAAATAAATTGCAATTCGCGAAGACTAATATACAGAATTCTCTCAAAACTAAATTTTTAAATTTACTTTGAGAATATTATTCCAAATGTCAAGTATTTTTACCATATATCAACTAATACAAAGAGAAGGGCTACCGCAAAATCTTTGTTTAAACCGTCCTCATATAGGCAATATTTAGATTATACAAACTTTTGATAAAGTCGGAAAAAAAATTATTTCCGTTTCCAATTAAAAGTGAAAACAAATTTTATGGGGATGTGATTTAAATTCACTTAATTCCGGACAAGCTGCGAGGAAACGGGACAATAAGACCGAGTTTAAATCTGCTTTGAAACTCCATTCAATAAAATTTTATATCCCAGGGTTTGCTGCTAAGCTCCATATCATGTAACATATGATTTTCAATCTCGTTTTTCATAAGGGTAATGCTCATATCATTTGCATAAATAAAGAAGATCTCATTCTTTTCCTCTTGCAGACATAAAAGGAGACGGCGATGTATTTTAAGGTATTAAACCCGTATTTCATTTTGGTTGCCAAACCAAGAGTTCAATATAAGCATAAGGTTTTGGGATATAAAAGATTTAAAGTGGATAAGAGAGCTTAGTTTTGCGAAATATATGAATTTTTCATATTGCTGATACGTTACCTTACATTCCTCCATTTTATACTCGGATTGTACGAAATGCAAATTAAAAACTGGGTTAACATTCAAAATGAACCTGTAACCACCGTTTATAATATGAGTTTGGCATTACACATTGTGTTATCATTGGCCGTTCTGACGAAAATAGTCCAGGCCTATTGAAACAGCTGTAAATCAATTAACTTATTATTAAACTTCGTTAATTTGTTGCCTTCTCAGTTAATTTATTTTGCGTAAGGTAGTCGTCTTTAGCTATTTCAAATTCAAAATGTGTTTGCATCCAAATGCATTTTATGTCTTTCTATTTTTCTAAAAAAAAAATGGAAACTAAAATATTTTGATTAACACGGGGAATTAACGAAATTTGGTAGCTGATATTTCACGAGTATAATTAATTATTAGATCATTGCAAATTAAATGATAAAATATAAGTAAAAACCATAAAACGTATCTAAAGTAAAAAAAAAGGACTACTGACTAAATAAAATAATCTATATAAATTAAAAAATTATTCAAAGTATAAGTAAAGATTATAGTAAAAATTAAATAATTTGTGAAATATAAAACACGCCGAACACCTAATTTTTTATATAGTTTTGTAGGGCTACATAAATATAAGGCTAAAAATCTGTTTTAATGCACAAAATACCAGGAGGAAAACATAACAACGCTCGAGATAAGACTCGACCTATTAGTTGATAAATTACCAGAAAAATAATTTAAATCCAACATTTTAAAATTCACCCTCGGTTATCGTGAATTCGTTTTCCAGCATTTTATGTATCAAGAGAAGCTTATTCTGGGCTAAAAATGATGGACACATAAATGAATAATATACGTAATGTCAATGAGTTATACATGACATTAGGAGTAAAACTTGACTAGTATAAAGGAACTATGTAGACCAGATTTCAATGTACGCTGCTCAACATTGAAAATGCAACACCAAGAAGGAAAGGTCATAAAATTATTTAAACTGGTAGAGTTGTAGATGTAGCTAAGATATACAAATGATCGAGTTTTCAAGCCTGCAGCTCTAATAAATGACTTACGGGAAGAGCTTGAACGGTATAAAGGCCTGTTCGATTGCAATTTTTTTCTACCACAAGAGGATTTAGAAATCGGATTGTCTTGTAGTTTGATTGTAAAATACCTCATGTTCAACAACGTGCCAGTTATCATCACCTATCGCAAACGGAAAGGGACATAATCCTTAAATTCAGAGATGTTGGTTTATTGCTCCGGCAGATGGTTCGCGTTTAGGCCAAGATGTTGGTACTGTTCAACGTGGCATATCCTTGCGGTTACGAGAACAACGACGGACTATGATGACAGCAAGAGTTAGCCAGAGGCGGACATTTGCTCGGTCAGATCGTCGTATTAGAAGATTGTCGCGTGGTGATTTTTACTCTACTGGAGTGAAATTCAATGCCACATACCAAGCTCAGGAGTTTCATCAGTGTCTACACAAACCACCAGAAGACACTTGCACGATATTGAGTTTTACGAGCAGATGTCCAGCGACAGGCGTTCCATTAACCCCAGATCACCACTCTCAAAGATAATGGTTGAATATGATGATGATGATGATATATATATATATATTCAGTAACAAGGCAAATCTTGAAAATATTTTGGGTTAGGTACGCAAAACTAATATAGACAAGGAAAAAATATCAACAAAATCTGAAATATCGTTGATACGGTAGTGCGGCCCGCGGGCCTACCGAAATAAGCAAATTTGGCCCTTGGACTGGAAAAGGTTGAAGATGTCTGCCTTGGAGTACTAAAATATTTTTCAGGTGGATACATTCCAATATAAATTTGGTTCAGCGTTTCTCCATATAATCTGTTGCAGACAAAGCCAACAATATCGTTCGTTGCTGCTCCATAATATTGGTTACAGAAAATTGTATCATTAAGGTTCAATGCTGCGGTACAATATTGGTCAGGGAAAAATTCATCGCTATGGTTCATTGCTGCTCCATAATATTGGTTGTAGAAAAATCCATCGTTATGTTTCAACATTTCGCCATAACATGGTAAAACGTGAAACAACACTATAACGATTCACATTAGTACCCAATAATGGTTGCAGTTAAATGCTTACCATGTCTTGGTGAAACCTTGAACCACAATTTTTAAGTGTAAAACGCAATGAGTTCAACGAGGTCATCCTCTTGAATATTCACTGTACTCAATTCTGCTTAAATTTCGTCATTAGCGCAGTATTTCCTGCACGATACAGCATTTAGTAACTAACAACGTGAAATAAATGCCTGTGTAAATAAAAACAACGTTGTGTTCTAAACCGGATATTTAGAACTCAGTACACTATAAATTTTCAAATTCTGTTATATGAAGGTTTTCCAAACAGTAGTTTAAGGCATTTGTCGTTTAGAGCACGATTTAAAGAAGTATAAAAACGTATACTCTAGTTCAAGCCCTAAAAACTGATGACACTGCCTAAACTCTTCATTACTATAGTTCGACGAACGAGATTTATACACCAACAATATATCGCAGCATTCGGATGCTTTGAAAACGTCGGTATTGAGATCACGGATCCTTTGGAACGACATGCGTTTGGATATTTCCCTGATCCTTAAAAAATATGGTCCCAAAATCTGCTGATTCCAATGTGAATGGAAGGAGAAAGCCTCTGCAAAGGCATCATCCCGGAGTTCCAAACGGATTTTATACGAGTCATTTCTATACTGCACGAGATCATATTGCGTGACGGTTACGACCTCTTACTGATCGTGACACAGCTGAAATAACCGTGAATACGTTTGAAGACGTGCTTTAAGATATACGTCATCAGCTTTAATGTTTTACCAAAAACCAAGAATTTGAGCATCAAATACGGACCTGGTTGTTAAAAGAGCATGCTGTATGTCAGAAGCTAAAACTAAACTATGTCACATATATCAAATACGGTTCAAATCGTCTTGTAGCATTTGACAAAAAATATGGAATAGTTAGATGAATAGACGAAAATAAAAGAAGTTGGTCGATGTGAAAAAACGGCTAAAAGTGAAGAGATACTAAAAATCTCCCTTCAGAGATTTTTCGGTTATCTGTTTGAGCACTTGCAATATGAAAAGAAGCCACCTATGCTGTCCCTGAGGTTTTTTCTTATTTCTGAGAAAATCTAGAAATTTTTGTTCTAGAATATTCTATATTCCAAACAGTGTTGTCGGCAGGTCGAATTAAAACTGTTTGCGGGCCGGATTGCAGTCCGTTGGCCTTATGTTAGACAACCCTGCTCTAGAACATCTGTTTTAGTTCCATATATGCGTGTAAAATACACAAATAGCTATTGCTGGAAAACCTTAATGATTACGTAGATTCAGTGCTAGTAAATAGCAGTACAAGTTTTTATCTACTCTATTATGAATCTAATCATTTTTTCTCTAATAGAATGATTGAAGATGATAAAGTATTCTTAAAATGAGAGTCCGTAACGTAGTACAAGGATTATGGACAAATGAAAGGAATTCAATTTAGAAAGTTTATTTGTTTGTAACAAGTAGGCTTTTGCCACAGCTCGAAAGTCAAAACATAAAATAAAAAGGGGGAAAAAGCCGCGAAAGGTAAAAAAAAAAACCAGCGAAAGAACATGAGCAAAATCGAGAAGCAATATTCAACTGATAAAATAAGCCAATGGGAATGGGTGTTTTAATAAACTAAAAAAGGATTCAATAGTGAAAATTAAGTTGAAAATAACTGAAGCTTCAGAATTAGATAAAAGAAGATAGGAAATAAAAGGCAACAAAAGAGAACAAAAAAAAGGAAATAAAACACAACAAAAGAGAGGAAATAAAAGATAACAAAAGAAAGTAAACAAAAGAAAGGAAAGAAAACATAACAAAAGAAAGGAAAGAAAACATAACAAAAGAAAGGAAATAAACATAACAAAAGAAAGGAAATAAAATATAACAAAAGAAAGGAAATAAAAGATAACAAAGGAAAGGAAATAAAAGATAACAAAAGAAAGGAAATAAAAGATAACAAAAGAAAGGAAATAAAAGATAACAAAGGAAAGAAAATTAAAGATAACAAAAGAAAGGAAATAAAAGATAACAAAAGAAAGGAAATAAAAGCTAACAAAAGAAAGGAGATAAAAGATAACTAAATGTAAGTAACAGAAATCGAAAAAGTAAAGCATAGCAACTGTAGAAAAAAATCCGTAACATTTCGCGATCGACTGTACTTTTATTAAGTTCTGAAAGTATATGCAGAAAGGTATTTATATAGTGATAAAAGAGACAGAAATGCGTAGAAATATGATCGAAATATGCAATACCAATAATGCTTTCTCTCTGGAGAAAGTACTGAAGAAAATACATTTAATAATCAATATTTGGCTAAGTATTTCTTCTCGTAAAATAACTATATTTTATGGGAGAAAGCACTACGATATAACCTTTGAGTTTACATTTACATTGTGACGAAAACATCGCGGCAGTGTGATGCGGTAAAGAAAGTGTAAAGCATAATTCGAGAGATAATCTTTAGTCTCTTGATTAGAATTTATAAGGCAGGAAGTGAAAAAAAAATTATGGAAAAAAAAGAGATTTTTCGCGTAGTAACTTTGAATTTCAACTTATTTGCATATTTTTCCAACGGAAATAGTTGCTGAGCTGTTGTTATTCGTTTGATTTCAGTCTTGCAATTTAAAATCTTCTTACCATTTCTCCCATTCAATGTCGGCTGAATTCAAAACGTGTCTCAAGATTTGGAAACCCGATATTAGCATAATGTCACAATTCTAGAAAGAAATGAATAATAAGCCATCTCGAATGGCAAACCAGCCAAAGCATATTGCCAAAGCTTAAGGCAGAGTTTTTAAAACTGAAGCAATAGCTTTTGTCCGAAAATATTTTAAATAGAGTTAAATTTTGGAAGAAAATTTTAAATTTATGAAAAAGCGTTTGTGAGCTTATGTGAGAAGCTTATGTGATCGCAATGAGATAGATATTTAATTAAAGCTTTTCTTGAATTTATCTGACTCTCAAAATAAAGGGACCTTTCTGAAGAAAACTTAGTTTTTAAAAAGTGGAAATTAAAATTTAGAGAAAATTTTTTACTGTGTTTTAAAAGCCAACTCAGTTAAGCCTAAAGTATGGTCGTAGGTTGTTCAGCAGATGATATTTTAAGTCGAAATGACATCAGTAATGTGGAAGATTACAAAAAGTTCTATATTAAAATGACGTAATCGTTTTCATTCAATGACTATTTTAGTAACAGTTTTCCTCAAAATTTTATATGTTTGTAGCAAAAATTCAGCACAGAAAAAGCAAGTAAAGTTTAATACAATCTCCAGAGTATGAAAAAAGGTTTGTTTTTTCACTGGTTCCTTATAGGCTAATTGTGCCTCGTTGCATATGGAGTTCTGGTCAATCCTAACCCTTTTCACTCATACTTGATTATCATATTTCAATTTAAGTAAGCTCTCCATCACAATAATGAGTTTGTTGGGCTTTTAAAACATCCTGAATTAAACAGTTTATTTTGCTCATTTCCTAAGAAATTCGTCCTTGATGACTAACATTGTTCACAAGATGAAATTTCAGAAGGCAATCTACACGGAAGTGCCAGAAAAACTGGTACAGGCGTGCGTATGCAAATAACGGAGCTTTGCAACCAATCAGCGTAACGCGATGCGGTCGGCAGCGCCTATATAAGACAAGAGATGTCTGGCAAAGCTGTTAGATCGGTTCTTGCCGCTACAATGGCAGGTTATCAAGATTTAAGTGATTTTGAACGTGGCGTTATAGTCGGCACAAGAGAGATGGGACATAGCATCTCCGAGATAGCGACAAAATTTGGATTTTCGCGTACGACCATTTCACGGGTATACCGTGAATATCAGGAATCCGGTAAAACATCAAATCCCCGACTGCGGTGCGGCCTTAAAAAGATCTCGAAAGAACGGGACCTTCGACGACTGACGAGAATCGTTAAACGAGATAGACGTGCAACACTTCCTCAAATTGCCGCGGATTTCAATGCTGGGGCATCAACAAGTGTCAGCGTGCGAACTGTTCAACGAACCATCATTGATATGGGCTTTCGGAGCCGAAGGTCCACTCGTGTACCATTGTTGACTGCACGGCACAAAGCTTTACGCCTCGTCTGGGTCCGCCAACACCGCCATTGGACTGTTGATGACTGGAAACACGTTGCCTGGTCTGACGAGTCTCGTTTCCAATTGCATCAGGCGGATGGACGTGTACGGGTATGGAGACAACCTCATGAATCCATGGACCCTACATGTCAACAGGGGACTGTTCAAGCTGGTGGAGCTTCTGTGATGGTATGGGGCGTGTGCAGTTGGCGTGATATGGGACCCCTGATACGTCTAGAGACAACTCTGACAGGTACGTAAGCATCATGTCCGATCACCTACACCCATTCATGTCCATTGTGCATTCCGACGGACTTGGACAATTTCAGCATGATAATGCGACACCCCACACATCGAGAGTTGCTACCGAGTGGCTCCAGGAACACTCTTCTGACTTTAGACACTTCCATTGGCAACCTAAATCGCCAGACATGAACATTATCGAGCATATCTGGGATGCCTTGCAACGTGCTGTTCAGAAGAGATCTCCACCACCTCGCACTCCTATGGATTTGTGGACTGCCCTGCAGGATTCCTGGTGTGAATTGTCTCCAGGATACCTTCAGACATTAGTCGAGTCCATGCCACATCGTGTTGCGACACTTCTGCGTGCGCACGGAGGGGGGCTGCACGATATTAGGTAGGTGTGCCAATTTTTCTGGCACTTCAGTGTACATAATTCAGTGGAAACCGCTCCATAGGCACATAGTGATTGTGGTTAAACGTTAATCTTAGCTATAAGATTGTTTCCCCATAAAATTTGTTTCCTTTCAACGTAATTTTGAAATAAATAGTCCAAATGCAATTTTTTAATTTTTTGTTATTTAAAGAACAGAAAAACTCAGTTTTGCTTCAAGTAAAATTTCTGTTTACTTTTCCTTTATGTACGAAACTGGTCGTGAACTTAGAAATGGAAGAAAGGAACTACTCAAAGGTTTTTTCACTTTATCTTGTGGAGAAAGCATTAAATATGTTATTTACAGTTGTCCAAGCGGGTTTACCGTTATAATCATTTCACAAGCTTTTAATCCTCCTTCAAAAAGTTTTAAGACTTTTGGTTCTACCTCTTAGACCAACATTTTTCTTTTTTTTTCTTTTAAGGAAAAGTATCCTACTGAGATTGTTTAAATTTAGAATACATATATGTTTTTTTTGTGTGTGTATACATATAAACTGGTGGCCAATAAAATTGCTACACTTCGACAGAAAGTTAATAGCAGAATCATATTTACAGTGCGTTTGGTATTTTAGTGGACACTTGATAACAGTGCACTATCGTGAGAAATAATGCCAAATTTGAAAATGAAAATAAAGATACTACAATAAAACAGTATTCTGCAAAGTGGAAGATTAATAATCTTTATTAAATCATTCATAAATGTAACAAAATCAAGATGAGGCTTTCAATCTTGTTTGAAAATTTAATGGACACTTACTGAAATTGGAGTGTTTTATGTACATTAATACATGATAGATGCTCCATTTTTGCATATAACTTTAAAGACACGTGAATCCATTGATTCTATCAATGTTTGTAAATACTTAGGATCGATTTGATACCAAGTTTCCACAATAGCGTCCTTTAAGGCATTAACCGACGTGAATTGCTTCCCATTTGCATATATTTGACGAACAATATAATCCCATACGTTTTCGATAGGATTTAAATCAGGACTACGTGTCGACCAAATCATACTTTTAACTTTTTTGAATTTATCCATCTTTTGGTGGAGATAGATGCATGGCACGGTGCGTTGTCCTGTTGCAAAATCCAGTTTTCCCCACATATTTATGAGGCATATGGGAGGGCATATTCTTTTAAAAATTCTTGATAGCAGGTGGAATTCATACGACTGCCGATGAAAGCTCCAGGCGTAGTACCGTTGTAGCCAAAGACACTACAAATGGTCATCAACCCTCCTCCTTGAACTCTACGAGAAAAGTATTGCGGCGCTTTCCGCAAATCGTGCCAATAATGTTGAAAAGCATCCGGACCATCTAAGTTGAATTTCTTTTCGTCCGTGAAAAGTACCTGCAACCATTTATCGTTCCACTCCATGTGTCGTCGAGCCTAGTTTAAGTGTTCCTGTTTGTGAACTTGGGTGAGAGATGGTTTGCCTTTTTTTTTCCGAAAAGATAAATTTTTGGAATTAGAGAGCACATTCTATACTGTCCAACATTTAACTGGGAGCTAACTAAGGTCGTTTCGGACTTTTGCAGCAGACTTTCCTGTGTTACTGGCCTCTCTATTAATGTTCCGCTTATCTCTTTTACTCAGTTTTAGCTTCGCTCCCCGTTTTTCGAGTGGATCCTTTTGGGGTTTCTTTTTGAAAAGGCCCCTATAGCACTCCTTGGACCCTGAATAAGCTGACAAATTTTGAAAATGGATTTTCCATTTCGTTTAAAAGCCACAATTTCCTCTTTCTCGAAATCCGTAAGTATTTTCCTTTCTGCTATGATTACAAACACTGCTTTCGCAGACTCAAACCTGTTCACACGGGTATTTATACGAACCTACGCATCGAAAGAATACAATATGCAAATTTTTTAGCGCCTGCACTGCCATCTGTTAGTCAGGAATGATAGTGTCCCTTAAATTAACAAACAACATTTGTTACATAAATTTGCATTTTCCCCATTTATGTGACGATATATTGATATAAAATTTATTTTTCTACAAGACATTATGGTGTCTCGGCATTCTTCAAAATTCTATTCGCAGTTTTTGTATTTTTTTTAGCATTTACGTAAAAATATCAGGTGTCCACTAAAATACCAAACGCACTGTATATCACATACATAATATAATTGAAGGAAGAAATGGTGCATTACCAGCGATTCTGGGGTACAGATCATGCAGAAATCCGTAGCTTCCTAAAGTAGCCTCCTCTGGTAGCAATAGCATCTCAAATCCGGCTGGGCATCGAGTCGAACAGAGTTTCGATAACAGGTACAGATAGATAAGCAGTCGATACGGCTGCAAATTTATGCCAGAGTTTATCTATCGTACTTGTTGGTGAGGGGTGATGTGCCAGTGTCTTGGCATCCATTGACCAGATGTTTTCAACTGGTGAGATATCTGGAGAACGTTCTGGCCAGGTCCCTTTGTATCGCGGAAGGTCTGGACAGCATGGACAACATGCGGTAGCATCAAGTACCATTCCGCTGTATGTTGTTCCGATTTATGTCACCGCATACTTTCGTCATTTCTTGGCTGACCATATCGCATTATGGGAAACGAAAGTTTTTCCTCGCTTGATGAAGGGAACAGTAGTTCTCGAAACGTTGCGAATATTTTTGCAGATGGTAAATATCTTTTACCTTCTTCATTTGTATTTCGTATATTCCGACCAGTGTCAAATTTTACTAGTTATGGTGAAAACGTTGAAAAACAAACTCATAAATTAGAGCATAAACATTAAAAAATATTATAATATTATTTCTTTTTGGTATATAGTAAACTTAATTCAGTTTTATAGAAATCAATCTCAATTTTAGCAAAAAATATATAAATAAAATTCTATCAAGCACTGGCATTTACATGGAAAGCATGACATCTAGCCTCCTTCTCGGCAAAAACTTTTGATTATATCATCGTATGATATTGATAGTGTTATATCAGACTCAATGCAAAAAATTGCCAATGAATTCTATCTATCTTTACACATAGTTGATCACAGGTAGTTTTTAATTTTAAGGAAGGAAAAAGATCGTTCTGCAGAACAGTGTCTACTGTACTCGAGAATATCGTAAGTGCAATATCAACATTAAGATATACATCGTGTAAGCCGTTTTCGTGTAACCAGCTATGTAACAAACGCATTGTTACAGACGAATTTTCCTGGTTTGGTCGGCTGAAAGTTTGAGAGGTTTTTCGGACGGCGGAGGCTATCAAAACGCCCAGGGCCGGCCCGTAGTTTTTGCCACCCCGTATAACGATAAAATGCCAGCCTTACAAAATAAATATTTACTTTCATTTTAGAAAGTATACCGCCAAAAAAAAAAAGTTTCATAATTTGATACCGCCCCTCGAATTCTGCCACTCTAGTCTATAGCCTATTGGGAAATATAGCACTGACGCTAATGTGTCTGTAAACAGCTGTTTCCAAAAATGAAGTTGATAAAATGAAAAGTTAGGACCAGAATAACTGACGTCCACCTTGTAAGCATTCTTAGGATTGCAATATCAAAAATAAGACCTGATATTGATTGGACTGTTAAAAATAAGCAGTGCCAAAAATCTCGCTAAAAGGTTTGATTTCGCTTTACATATTAGCTAAAAGTATTGTAAATGTTTTTTGCTTCCATACATATTTTACATTGTAATATATATATTGAGTCCCAAAGGCGGATACAGAAAATATTTTTGGGTGGTTTACACGAAACTAAAATAGACCTAAGGATAAAATATCAATAAAGGTTGATTCTGGGGGGAGGGGGGGCGCACCCTTCGAACCTCCTTTTTTCAGTCCTAATATTGCTGATACAGTAGTGCGGCCCATGGGCCTACAAGAATAAGCAAAATTGGTCCTCGGACTGAAAAAGTTGAAGAACCCTGAATTAGAGCCATCAAACTTGCCTGGTGGAAAGTCCCAAACACTGAGTTAAATGAACTTTGTGGTCCATAATTTCACGAATGATTCAAATCAGAGAGAAACGGGGAATTTTCTAACTTTTTAATATCTTTTCAGCCAAAATCCTGATTGCCTTTACATTTTTCGCCAGGCCATATTAACTACAATTTATGTAAACAACAATATATTTGTTATCTCCTTTGTTATTTAGCATTATAAGTATACACTCTGAGTTCTTGTTGCACATGCTAGGTTATTTACTCATTTGCATACAATTCATTAGACGTAGCACTATATATATATATATAAGACATGAAGATATAATGGAAAGAAATAATAATAATACTAATTAGGAAAATAGCAAAATGGGTAGTAAAGTAAAAATTTAATTTAAATAAAAGCAACCAATAATTTCATGTTCGCAAGACCTGGTTACAGACTAGGTCCACAAATCCCAGACCTAGGGCTCCCAAATCGTTTTTCTTTTTTTAAAGTTAACTTTTGGTTGTATCTAAAAGAATTTTAGGCAAAAGCTTACTTTTTGGGCTATTTTGGTTAGTTTACTACAAATTTAAGGCGTTTAAAATGAGTATATGTAAGTACTTATTTTTTACATGCTTTTAGACCCCCCCTTCTAAACCTGTCACCGCACTTCAGGGGTCCCCAACCAGTGGTGTAACGGAAAATCCCGGGAGCCCCGAAATATTCTTTTTTAACTTTTAATAATTTTAACTTATATAAATAGTGATCTAGATAGAGTCTTTTAAATAAAGACTCTATCTAGATCACTATTTATATATGTTTTAAAATTATTTTATAACTTATTAAAATAGTGATGCTTTGCCTCTATTCTATACACTATATGCCCAAAAGTATCCGGACACTTTGGATTTTTTAATTTTTTTCGAATTTCTAAAAAACCACTCGGCCAATTGTTCTCTAACTTTGAAGATATATAGAACATGCTTGTATGCACACTTTGCAATAAAGTTTCGGTGACTTGTGCATTTAGGGGACCACCCACATATTGACAAAATGAAAAAAAATTTATATAATTATGTTTTATTTATTAATAATTAATTTTTATTAATATAATTTATTATACAATAATTTTTGCCACCCACGTTCATATAGCTCAAACTAGAGCTTTTTTATATTTGGAGAAAAAGAGGAGCCGTCCTCATCTTGGATTCGAACCAGGGTCCCCGCGTTTAGCCCGCGGTGTCTTGACCTACTAGACGAAACGTATTTATTTGGGTGGTGTTAATTCGAGGGATAGCAACAGAGGAAATTGGCATGAAAATTTCATAATTTAAATAAGTTTATCCTTTACATAATAAACACGCAAGGTTTTGAATTAAAATCTACATAATATGTAAACAAGATTCCTTTTATTAAATCAAAAATTTTTCATAATAGCCGATGATGTGCCAACAATTGATGTTAAATTAACTTGTAAAGGAAGTATGATTTTCCGTCGTCAGGTGGAACCCTAACCCCTGAGAGTGTTTCCGTATTGCACGTAGAAGTGCGGATGGTATAAGAATTGCTATTCTATATAGGGAAGTTAAAATATACGATGCAAAATTTAAGTTAATATATAGCATTTTAGTGTATAGACAAAAAGATTTGCTCAAGGGCAGTATCGATAAATTTATTATGTATACTTTTGGCAATCCCGTAGAAAAATATGGGTAATTTAAAATTTAATTATGGAAAATTTTGAACGATCTTTCAAAATACTATGAATTTTGGACAAAATAGCCGTTTCTACATTTAAACATGTAACTAAGCTTAAAGTAAATGTATAAGAGTCACTATAAGAGTCGAACCGGAATTAATGGCATGATAGAAATGAGGCGTTACTCCTAGCACCATTGCAATAATATAGTAGACCTACAGTTTCTATGGGCCCCCAAACCTCCTACAGCCAGCCCTGGACTCCAATTAACAGTTATTTGGTAACTGTATGGAAGTGAACTTAAGAGTTTGCAACGTGAGAGAGTTAGTCCCATGATGCTGAGCTAATAATGTGATATATACGTGAACATACGTGAATATTTGTGAATATAATGTGATATATACGTGAATATGGCCTGCAAAAGGGTTGCTGGTATCTAACTGGAAGGAGACCCACACGCTGAACGTATGTGACGATGTGTGGAACCGGCCAGGCCAGTAACCTAGTGTCCTACCCCGCCTTCAAGTGGTGCAGGCTGAGCTTTCTATTTATGTGGCAAATTAATATTTGCTACACGGATAGAAAGGCGGAAGGGGAGGGCTAATTCACCAACCCGTCTAGCCAGCGTGGTGAAATTATGGCTAATTCCTCCATTATGTTGACACACCAGAAACCATGGCCCCTAGTCTCCAGGTGCTGGAGTGCTCCTGATCAAGGCAGCGGTCAGTGTGGCATGAAAGCAGGGGGTGCTAAGAATCACTGGAATGGCCCAGGCTGCCGTTTGTTATTGACCTTGGCTACGTTTAATGGACGATCCCTTGCTTCTGAAGCAAAACTTCAGGAATTGGAAGAAGAACTTGACAAGATCAAATGGGACATTGTAGGACTCAGTGAAGTTAGAAGAAAAGGTGAAGAGTTGGTGGAACTTAAAAGTGGACATTTGTTTTATTATAGAGGAACGGAAACTGGAAGAACAAGTGGTGTTGGCTTCTTAATCAACAAAAGAATTAAAGACTACCTTCTTGAAGTCGAAAGCACGTCAGATCGAGCAGCGAGGCTCGTTGTTCAACTAACCCAGCGATACCAACTTCAGATAGTACAGGCATATGCACCAACATCAAGCCATACCGACGAGGAGGTTGAGGAATTCTATGAAGAAATCAAACAGCTACATACCAAGGGGAAACAACACATCAAACTCATCATGGGAGATTTTAATGCAAGAATTGGACAACAGGAACAAGGA
>QLNU02013614.1:16572924-16594357 GCA_006491805.2 Dysdera silvatica
AAGAAATGATCAACGATGGACAACTGAAATTCTCAACTGGATTCCAAGAGACCACCGAAGACCTAGAACACGTCTTCAAACTAGATGGGTGGATGAAATAAGAAAAGAGGTTGGGGTGACGTGGATGCGAATTGCTCAGGATAGACGTGTGTGGAAAGCCTTTGGAGAGACCTTTATTCAGCAGTGGATGAAGGTATCTCCAAATACCTTCATCCAGCAGTGGATAGATAATGGTTGAATATGATGATGATGATGATACGTGAATATGTGAATATACGTGAAATTGCAACGCAATTGGTAAGTTTCATATATACCCAAACCGAAGATGAGTAGTGACATTAAAAGACGAAAGGACGATGAGGCCATTACCTCAAATAATGCCCTTGTGGGCTGCGCAAATTCAATGAGCACGTGAGAAGAACCTAAGTTAGAAATGTTTGCAAGTCTCGTTCGCTTTCTGCAATAAACATGACGAGTGAGGTATGATATACTTGCGAAAGTACTGTCAGTATCATACTCTTTCACGGAGAGCCGTATAATTGATAATGATGGCAGTGTGACTGCGCACAAACCAAACGTCACTTTTATGAATGCGGAAGGGTATGTGGAGTTTGGTGTCTCGTCCGTCGTTTCTAGGCTATAGATGACTGGAATATGTTTCGTAAATGACAAATGACATTATTAAAATAAGCTTTAGTATGGACTTTAAAAACAAAATTTATCAAATTTATTAGTAATAACATTATTAACTTTTGTACCACAAAAGGTACGTATGAGTGTCCAACCGACCTAGAGAACAGTTTAGTTGAACTAATTTTTCCAGCAATCAAGTAACAAAGTGGTGTTATTAGAGTGGAGTTTCGTTTTACTTCGATGGGACTCGGCTCGTTATTTGTCGTGCTTGCAATCATCAACTCGAATCCGCACTTAAGCGTTCTGTACAATCACGTCCTTTCAACAAAATGGCGGAATTGCTTAAAAGCAAGAAGTTACCACAGCTTCTAATTTTTTACCTCAGTTTTATACATGGCTTTTCAACTAGTAAACTGTACGGGTAAAAGTTAAGGATAAACGGGAAATATTTAAATAATCTGCATTTGTTGTTGGTATTATTATTATTTAGCACAAGAACTAAACACCCGGCTCAATAGGTCCCAACTAGTAGAAATAGAGAAGTTGACTGGAGGTCTTAATGGCTAAAAGTAAAGTAGTTAGACATACAAAAAATTAAAACTATGTTCTGCAGATTCATTAAAAAGGCAAAAATATACATTTATAACTCTGAGACAGGATTTACTCATTCATGCATTTACCTTAGAGAACAGATATCGAAATATGATGCTTTGACACCTAAGCCCTGTTGTACAAACTGAAGAAAATTTATTAAGCAATATTTTATGAGCGTCAAATATCGCAGTTCATTGATATTTCTTAGATAATTATAAAACAAATTTATGTGATATTCACATCTCTCGATAATTGTAATATATCTGAAAAGGGACATCAAACAGATATCAATGAAAGGTAAAATTGTGAGGGAATTCCAAAGCTGCGAGAAACACATAGAGCGCATTCTGAAGGGTATAATTGCATTTATGTCTAAAAGGATACGTTTTCAATACCTCACGGTGCATTATCAGTTTTCTCATGTGGATAAAATATGTAACTAAATAAAAACAAATAAAATAACGGTCAGTGCAAAACAAAAACAGAGGAGAATAGAGAGGTGTGTACTTACAATAACTAGGACAGACTGTAAATACTTAGGCGAGAGATCGAACAAGGATTGGAGACATTATTCTTAAACTTGATATTATTGGACGACGACATTGCGCACTAATGAAATAATTGGTAAGACAACAAATTACACAATTAAATAATACATTTAGTCGTTTATAGCTTTTTCAATAGCCCAGGAATATATTTGTCCGAACAGCAACAGATATAACATACCATGTAATGCTGCAACGCGGACGGCATTACGCGGTGTGTTGCATCAGTTACCGTTCTGATGAAAATAGCCCAGGGCTATTGAAACAGCTGTGAACGATTAAATTTATTATTCAACTGTGTTAATTTGTTGCCTTCTAAATCATTTTATTATACTTAAAATAATAATAATGAAATTAAAATGGGATAACATGTAACGAAGAACCACTGAGCAACGATGGACAACTGAAATTCTGAGTTGGATTCCAGGAGGTCATGGAATACCTAAGAAATGCATTTAGATGGATTAGAGTGAATAAACTAAGAAAACAGGTTACGGAAACGGCTCAGACCAGGCAAGTATTGAGTTCACTTGTGGATACCTTTATATAATAGTGGATCGACAATTATCGAATATAATGACATATATATATATACACATAGGCGTAGAGTTATATGGGCCCGTGGGGCCCGAGCCCTTCAAATGATTTGAAATAAATTGCAATTTTACATATATTGTAATGTATAAATGTTCATAATATGTGCTTTGCCCCCCCCCCAAATAATTCTGTAAAGTCTACGTTGATGTAAACATATATGTATAAATATATATATATATAGAGAGAGAGAGAGAGAAATTAGAAAGGAAATTATTACATTGTGAATGTATTAAGGGCTAATTCACATCCACTAATGAAGTAATGAAATTTAAAATTTTAATTTAAAATTTTAAGTGCAATGTTTTTTACTTTATGTAAACCTAATTAATTCACTCCTACGTCGTTAAAATGTAAAGTTTTAATTTTTCTATTTTTAATGCATCTGTAAAGCTTCTGCAAGTGCAAAAATTTAGCACATTTATGAGAGTTTCAAACTCCGCAGGACACAAATATTGCTTCACAAAGTATGTGATGAAGTTGAAACTATGTATCTTGTTTTAATTAAAAACCTTGCACTTATATTTTTAGAAAAAAATTGCTGCAAAAATTGCCACTTTATTTTATAAGTATATTATGTGCGCAAAATGCAGGCGAAAACGTTGATTATGGTATACTGTTTGTATCAAGAGCTATAAAAACAAGCGAAATTGCTTCCAAATTTTCTAGACTATCTCGTTCTAGATTGCTACGAAAGAATGTAATTATTCGCAGCTCGTTTACCCAAGAATTAGTGCAGGTAATTGCTTTATCCAAAGTTCTGGAGTAATTCTTTGTCTGGATTTCAATTAGTGGCGAAGAACGTTGTGTCAGAAGGCGATCGTTCGCCAAGAATAACGACCCTGATGTACCAGCCGCTATCCCGGCACTAAAGTTAAAAACGATGCTCAAAGGGTTACAATATCGTAGGTCGATGAAGCAATAGGTGATGAACGAGTTTAATTTCGAATGAAGTAACCATGTTGGGATTCGAGAGCTTTTACTAGGCGTTGCGACGATCTAATCTTGCACGAGATTTAGCGAGATAAGTCGTAACAGGAACCAGAGGAAAATCGTTAAATTACGACGATAACCTTAAAAATCTAATCACGTTACGAATTTATTCTTAAACAATTACGATCATCTACTTCAGGATCATTTATTTTGTTTCAACTATTTGGCAAGATCACCAGATGTATTTATAGGTAGATTTATTATACATAGCGCTCTCTCTCACGCACGCATAAACTCACACAACATAATTTTCCATATAAATGTTATATGGGTTATACTATAGTTTTCACCATTTTATATATGTTAAATAATCATTGGCTTAACTAGTCTAGGGCTTAACTAGTTTAGGGAGCTGTAATATCCCCCCAATTCGATTTTTCTCGCATAGCATTTACTTGTAATTCTCGTTTTTCTAGGGGGAGGGATTGATGGGCAGAGGCATAACTATAGGGAGGTTTTGGGGGTTGTAACCCCCATCGCAATGAAATTTTGTATATTTAACATAGGAATATATGAGTTGTAGCTCTGTAACCCCTCCCATTAACCCTCTGACTGCTTATCCCGCGATTTCCACGGGCAACATGAAAGTAACAAAATTTTCTTTTCAAGCGATTTTCGCGGGTATGAAATTTTTCCATCTTTCATCTCTCATCATCTTTGGTTACAAAAATGTGCTACATATTTTAACTCTCAATTACATGTAGATTTAAAATATGTAATAAAAAGAAATATGCAGTTTTTGAAGAGATTGTTATAAAAAAAAAAAAAAATTGAGCAGTCAGAGGGTTAAGCCTATAACCCTCCCCTTATGAACTTTCTGCCTACGCCACTGCGTTGATGGGCCCTCCCTTCTATTTACAATCCGGGGTTTGGTTCCCTAGGCCATAAGAGGTTCGGATTCCTCGGAAAACAGTAGGTCCCGGCGCAGCATGACCATTGTAGTCTTTGAGCCGTAAAACCACAAAACAAACAAACAAACCTTCTATATACGCCATTGTTAATAATGGCGTTTCGGTTAAAAATTGCATCTCGGTTAAAACTGGTCTTCTTAGATAAACATATGTATCAGTTGTAATTATATGCTCCACTCTTCTGCATGAGAATGGAGACATTTTCCAGCTGTAGCGGAAAGTTTCAACTATACTGTAAGCTAGCTTATTAATAATTAATACAGAAGTCTCTTTTAGTTTCATTACTAGCAACAACGTACGCTTTAGTGACCATGATAGCTTTCACGTGCACGTGTTCCACAAAGTTTGTTCTTTAGTCCATTTCGTCTGTTAAGCACGTCTCAGTTTGGTAAACTGTTGCTGGCGGGCATAGATGGCGCTGGAAACTCTCTCCAGTGCCCATAGAAGCAGGATCAATTGGAGTTCGATGTTGCCTAGTTCTCGCAGTGCTATTCAGTCCCATCTTGTACCTCACTGGTTCAGGACACAGAGAACAGTTGCTCTTCCGCTTTGAAGTTCTTAGGAGTTGGATGAGTGACATTGGTCCGTGCTTCAACAAGTTTGAAACAAGCGGTGGAGTCGCGAAGATTGTTCCATCAAAGCGCGCAACAGGTTCTTTTACTTTTCAAAAGATGTTGGATCGTTAAACCTGTGTCCAAATTCTGACGAAACGGACTTTGTTTTGGACAAGATAGGAATGGGTGTTATGTGCAGTGTTTTGGGATCTTTGGTAATCGTAGGGATGGCGGAAGGTAGGTTAAATCTTTGCATATAGCTTTTATAAATTAAAGTAATTAAATTAAATAGAGGCTAATGAGGTTAAGATGAATATATTATTTGTTACAATGCATCTGAATATTTTACTAAATATATATATAATCTTGAAGACACTCAGATTCTTGTCTCATGGCCAAAAACGAAGGAACTACGGAAAGCCTATAAAATTTAGCATTGTTAATTTGTTTTTCTCAGTGATCTATAATGAATATGTATGAATTTTACCTAATTTTTAAAATCTAACCGCTTTACTTATTAAATTTTTCTTATTATGATAAAAAAGGACTGTGGTGATAAGAGTGATTGACTGTTTTGTTGGATTTATATCTGTACGTATGTCTAAGAACGTGCACCTATTATATTTTTACATATGAAATTTACTGGAATCTTAAATACAAAGTGAAATCTTTCTGTAACGGTACTCTAAGGATCCGAAGAAGGTATCGCTATAGATATGATTGAACTAGTCACATTCTACATTTGTCAGGATCGCAGAAAATATGGTTATAAACAAATTTATGATTATAAATAATGTGATTATATAGAGATTTCTTTGTATTTAATAGACACACACAAATGGTGAAAATTTAGGCTTTCTTCAAGACTTAGATAAAAGATTTTAAGTTTACTGTAGAGAGTATGTTTTAGCTATGTTTTATCTATGTTTTACCTGATGCACATAGTTAAGCCTAATTACTATTATTACAAGGGCCTTTTGTAAAGTTAAGTTGCATCGTTATATAATTTTCACTGACTTAAAACCCAAAACCCTTAAAATTCCATTATTATTTTAAATTAGACTTTCCATTTAAATTTAATATTCAATTCTTAATAGTAATAGTTTCCATCTAATTCAACGAGATATTCAAATATAATAATTTTCACATACAGAAACTACTTTTTTTTTAATTCTCCAATTGGAATATCGAAAAAAAAGTGAATTTTCAGGCATATATATCGCTTTTATAATGTATTTTTTAATATTTAATGCTACTCCTTATATAGTTTCCTCGAAATAGGCTATTGGCACCAAAAAGTGTATAGTGAAACTTCATTTATGGGATATCGGATAATATGTATTTTTGGTGGACAATATGCTTATATTATTATTAGTTATATATGCATAATTAGCATCACTTGTATTAACAAATGTTCAAGAATTCAAGGGATGTAAGAGTTCATTTCTTGTAAGATATAATTATCTTTCTCAGGGATAGCATAATTGCCAAAGAATGGTCAACACATAAAGTCACTCGGGCGAGTTTTTTGCTAGTTTTCGTGGGAGGAATTTATTATACTTAACAACATTCGACACCCACGTATAGGAAGCTCAATCTAGAGCTTTTTTTGCTTAGAAGAAAAAGAAACTCCGCCCCTATCCTAGATTCGAACCAGGGGTCCCTCGTTGAGCCTGGAGAGTGTCTTGACCACTAGACGAACGAGGACACGGAATGAAGCTCTCTTTCTCCGTATATAAGGATGTAAGATATTATTACCCTTCTCAGGGATAACACAATTGCCAAATAATGGTCAACACACAAAGCCACCAACAAAGAATCTCTAGATTTAGCTTCCTATACGTGGGTGTCGGATATAATTAAGAAGAGTTCATTTCTTGTTGCGTTATTCTCTAGAAGTAAATGATTTTTTTGGACGGAAACAGTCCAAAATTAGACGGAAGTAAAGGCAAAAGTTTTTGGCTGTTACAAGATTGATACAAAACTACTGAAAAGGAGTTTGCAGATATGCAAATCAGTTTAAAGAAGGAGACAGATTTAGAAAGGCATTTTTTAGTCGATTTTCTCACGTTCTTCGTAACGCTCGCCAAACGATAATTACAAACTGTCAAACATGATATTACGTTTTTCGGAATACAAAGAACTGTCGAAAAATTCAGAATAATGGCGCTTCGAGATTAGAAACGACATTTTCTGAACATCACGGTGTTTTATAAATTTTGATCTTATTAGAACTTTGTTAAAGAGTTAAAAACAAAAAGTAAATCTTTGCTTCTCAAGTGAAGTAAATACTTCTCGACTGCCGATGACTTGTAAAAGAAATCTGCTCTGGATTAACATTGAAAAACAAATATTAAATTTTGTGCTATCCTCTCCAAGATTTTTTCTCGGAACATTTTCACGAAGTTTCTTTAAGAATCTTTCGAAAACGAACACTTCCATAAACTGCGGGCATGTTGTTGTATTTCGCCTTGGTAAAATAAAGAATTATGCTTTGAAGGCACGACTTCCGAATCGAGACTCGATATTTTATATTTCCTTAATTATTTAATTTACTGACAATTACGGAAATTTTTCGTTTCCAGTAATGTGCTGAAACTTCGCGTTTCTGTGTGACCTCCGAACTTAAGCAGCTGGCTGCGCGGTCCATTTGGTGGAGGATAACACAACCCTTTTCGGTCCACGTTCTGTAGAATCTGGATTTGAATTACTTGTTAATCTGTAAGCCTAGCTTGCCGACCAATCTGGATAATGTGATGAGCTAATGGCCACGTGTATGTGATGGCATTTACAGAGATCCTCCCTATACTACAATGGATAGGTAATGATTTTTAGTGTTGTTTCCGTTAATGATGGTGATGGAATCTGAAATTCAGCATAAGTATAATTCGGATTAGAATAGATTTTCTTCTATCGTGGTAGCCAACTTCCATTGCGAGTGATATTTTACGAAAGCAGAGGGATGAAACAAAAGTGCACATAGTAAAATATTTGCCAAATTTTACTTTTAGAAAGTGTTTAGTATTAAAAACATGGTCAAAATCAATTCAAATAGTTTGTGGTGAACGACGATTATATGTTTACGTAACATTTAGTTTTTTCTTGTGATACAATGACAGCAAAGATCATGCTAGGCCGGAATCTACAGTTTTCCGAGGCATTTGACGAGGCATAATGAGGCTGTTGCCAAAGGAATCAACTCCCGGATTTTGGTGGGCAGAAAAGTGGTTCATGTTCTCAGTGGCGTAATTCTAGAAAAAAAAATAACATAGTGCTCTTTCAGTTAAGGGGTGGATACACGAAGGATGGAATCAGGGAAACCCCTAACCAGCCAATAGCTTATTACTATGATGGGGGGGCAGAAATTATTATTATGTATATGATGTTGAGATGACATTGCAAGACCCCCAAATGCCTCTCTGGATCCGGCAGACACTGCCTACAGCATATAGCTTCGGGGCATATAAGCATAAAATAATAATAATGTGACACAAATGCATGTGCCCAGCCAAACTAAACTAGGAATGACCTCTGAAGTGAGCTAATAAAATAACAAGAACAATTGGGAGAGATAACCAAAAGTCGCCTTTTCGCCCTTGTTGCCCGCATCGGGTCAATTAACACATTGTGGCTTTTTCTACTTTCAAACACAGTTTATGATATGTGTTCCAAGCTGTAATTTTGTTCTAATTCCCACGTTGTTCTAATTTCGTTCAAATTCCCACGATTCTTAGTTGATTTATTCAAAATTTTAGGGTCATTGCTCTAAAGCAATTTTCTTAATAAAATTGTAGAGCCACATATTTTTTATTTACAACTTGAACAGAATTTCGTTTGTAAAATGTATGATTTCCTAAAATTTTGTCCTAGTGCCGCTAGGTCTCCAAAAGAAGTACCCTAGCGCCGATAGGCTGCGCTAGACCTCGACTAGAACCCTGCTTCCACTATACTGTCTTCTATTATATCTTCGTTCTACAATACAGTTCGGAGTAGAATCCAGGTTAATGGAATGATAGGCGGATGCGTTTCTACTACTTTACGGTAGGGCGCAGTGGATTTGCCTTTCCCCAAGTAATCAAAACCTCTTAAAGCGTAGGGAACCAACGTCCGAACTTCAGCGAACTGATATTTTTCTTTTCCATTCTACGCCAATAGATGGCGACACTTGTCAATCAAAACGTTTCTTTTTATTTCGTTCTGCTATTTCTCGCTTTGGCTCTAACTGTTAGCACATAATCGTTCTGAAGATGAGGGATATATCCCTCGAAACAACTGTGATTGATTTCGTTTTCACTTATTTATATACAGCGAACTGTTAGTCGGTAAACGTTTTTTTCCCCGGCACAATTGTTTGTCGAACTCAAATTAACGGTACGCGAACGCCTTATCACGGTTAGCAAAAACACAGAGATATATAATTTAGTATATAGTGATTGAATATATTTATTGCTTATTTATACCGTTAAGCTGTAAGTTGTATCGATAGTGCTTATGAAATAGATATTGCTGCGACACTGGCCTACGCAGGGAGTGATGGTGGGGTTGTAACCGCTCCATTGCAATGGAATTTTATATATTTAAGATAGAAACACATGGAGTTGTAGCTGTGTAAATCTCCACCCATTAAGCCTATAGCCCCTCTTATGAACTTTCTGCGTATTCCTTGGCGCGGGGAGGAATATTAACGCATCGGTAATTAAAGTGTCATGAAGTTTTTTTAATGGTTCCCTAACTAGGTATTTGCTGCACTGTAGCTTCGTCAATTAAACAATTGGAAGACACCATAATTCAAATAGTTGGAAGACACCATAATTCAAATAGTTTGAAGACACCATAATTCGAATAATTGACATTAATTTCCATACATTCATTAGAACTTCTGATTTTAATAATTAGAAATATAGCAATGTTTCACTTATTAGAATCGTCTCTAATTAATTTGATCTCTTTTATCTAGAGGTAATTTGACTTTACAGTTGAGATGATGGCTAATTCCCCCTTGTAACACAACTTTCTAAACCCCTTTTCTAATACAACTTTCTGAAATTTCTTGCAACACAACTTTCTAACTCCTTTTACAATAGAACTTCCTATACCTTTCGTAACACAACTTTCTATACTTCTATAACACGACTTTCTAAACACTTTTGTAACACGACTTTCTAAACACTTTTGTAACACAACTTTCTATGCTTCTATAATACGACTTTCTAAACACTTTTGTAACACAACTTTCTATACTTCTATAACACGACTTTCTAAACACTTTGTGATACAAATTTCCAAACCCTTTCGTAATACAACTTTCTAAACTCCTTTGAATACAATATACGGTCGGCCCCGTTTAAAAGAGTATTGACAGTTCCAGTAAATGTTATTCGATTAAACGGAGTATTCGATCAACTCCATAGTAAGGAGAACGAGTAACTCCTTGATAAGGAGAGTGAGTAACTCCTTGGTAAGGAGAATGAGTAGCTCTATATTAAGGAGAATGAGTGACACCACGGTAAGGAGAAAGTTAACTCCACGAAAATAAAAATTATGAATTTTAGCATACCTCTATAAATTTTCAATGCACAATTTGTTAAGAAATTTATTCAGTAATGTAAAACATATTGGTCTGTTTTGTTGCTTTGTATTATGTACTATATTACCTAATGAAATACATCAAAATATTAACAAATTCTAAGCCCCACCCCTGTAGTTTTTTGAGCCCTTTATAAGAAGCGTTTAGTTACGTCTTTGAATTTACATCTCAGTGTAAAACTGTTTCTTTCGAAGCTAATTTTAGTACTTTCGTAATATATACTTGCAATAAATGAACACAATTTTAATACTAAATTATTCATATATTTTGTACAAGATCGAAAATAGTTTGGTAGTTTATTTTTAACTTAGTTACACATACAAAAAAAAAAAAAAACCACTCCGAATTCTCTAGTATCCGGACCTATCATAATAATTGGTCTAGATAAAAGGAATTTGCGGCATAAATATAATAATTACCAATTAATTAGGCTTCTTGTATTATTTTGGTTATCTCACGAATATAAGCGCCTTAACGAGTAATTGAAAAAAGAAACCCACAGGATAAAATTTAACAATTATTTTAAAGAAATTTTATAGCGATATTAAATTTTAGCTGCTTTTCTTCTTACTTGTGACAATTAAAATTGCTCATTACGCTTACGTGGATTTTGGTTCTGTCCAAAATAATTATTTCTTTCATAAAATGTCTTTGTTTTTCGAGAAGATAGGATGGAAGCGTTTTTTAATGATAAGCTTCGAAAAATTTAGCTGGCTCCGCAAATATCTTAATTGAAGAGTAAAATCTCATTCTTTTCTAGAGAATATTAAAATAATTTCACGAAACGGACCAGTCTACGATCTTTGCAAACTCAGTTATTAACTACCATCACATTTACATAATCCGCAAAAAATAATAACTGCACGATAACCTGAAATGAAGCAAGCTAAATTCACTAGTCATTTATTTTTGAATAAAAATGAATGTTAATAAAAAAATTATTGAACGGTATTATATATCGATTTATATTTAATTTAAATTATAGGTTGACATGGACCCACCCATATTATATGCAAAATCCGTGCCTAAATTATAAATAAAATCGCATACACCACATCTTGTGGTGAGTTCATTGGCGTCCGTAGGGGTCGGTGATGTGATGGTAACTCCCTTTGCAATGAAATTTTGTATATTTAATATAGGAATATGTGAGTTGTAGCTCTGTAATTCCCCATCCAGCCTGTAAACGCCCTTTTACGAACTTTCTGTAGACGTCTATGTGCCAATTGGTCACAAATCATGTGAATTTGTTAAATAATTTTACAAATAAAGACTGTCCGTTTGCATTTGTTATAAATGTTGAAGAGCGCTTCCGGCTTGCAGCGAACTAATTGCTAAAAATTTGGCAGCTATGTGTACCGGTTGTTGAAATTTTGTCAACTCAGGACTGCATGTTTCTAAAGGTTTAAAAGTCGTGTAAAGCTGTCAAACGGATAAATTTTGTTAGTTTCTTATCTTAGATATATATATATATATATATAATCTTAGCATTTATATAATATATTAAGTAAATGTAAACCAGAAAACCTTTCAAACCTACTATTTCTAGAGTTCAATGAAAATTGATTTGATATTAGGAACAATTCTACTTTATTATTGTGGTAGAGTTTTGGGATCTTCGAAAAAATTATCGGCAGATCTCTTGATCTGCTGGTAAATTTTTTCGCCCAAATCGATATATACAATACACGATTCATAAGTGATTAATTATTTATTCCTGAAAATGAAATTGACTTTCCCTCATTTTCATAAAATCACTAATCATTTCCACGTTGTTATAATTAATTGCATAATTTATGAATATTTTTTTATGATGCGTTGGACCGGGCGCAGAGTATTTGATGCCGCTTCTGGCCAAGTCTACGCAAGAAATTCTCTTAACCTATTTTCGGCCAACGTTGCGTTAACGCAACAATACTTTCGGGATTTTTCTTTATATTCTAATTAATTTTTTTCCCTCAAATTTTAGCATATCATATTCAGAAACATTTGATCTTGCTAAATATAATTTTTTGCAAATGGAAGCAAGTTAAATTTCCTGCTTTATAACTCTTTATTTTTACGTGTTTTGAGGGATTTCAAAAGACACATTTTTGAAAAAGTATATTAATTGCTGATTGACGAATATCAACGTTCTTTTCTTTTAAACATAATCTTTCAGATGTCAACAGTTTGTGAAAAATGGAAATTACAAAAAATGATAATTATAAATACGCAATATTGAAGAAAGAAAATAATGTTGCATTAACGCAATGTTGGCCGGCTTATAGCTGCACCCTTTTGGGGCAACCTTGAGTTTGGTTTGGCTTTTCCAAATTCTTTCTTTGAATATTTACTTTAACTAGCATTATCGACAGCTAACAATAGTGACAATGCAATCTAACTTTTGCTACTTTGTTTCCTTTGTTCTATAAACATTTATATATTTCAGAATTTGACGTTTTCCAAGATTTTTACACTGTAATTTTTTACGGTTATAAAATGTAATAATTAGTTATTTGATTTAATACCCATTATGAACAAAGAGCTTTTATTTATTATGTTTATTGAGAAAGTATATATATATAGAGAAACTGAAATAGGGGTGTTCCTGACACCCTCGCCCTCCTCCCCCATGGGCGTAGCCAGCTTTCCATCTCGTTGAACAAACCACTGGTAACCCGAAATATATTATCAAAAATACTAAAATATACCCAAATGTACTTCAACTTTTATTTCTAGGGCGCCTTGTCTACTGCCTTGTCTACACTCACGATCCCTTCCATCCCTCTGTAATTAGAGCTCGTTAGTACTCTTTCCTTGTAGTAAAAAAAGACTCTCCTTGATTTTGAGGCTACATGCTGTGATTTGGTTTGGCTTAAGTAGTTTTACGCTCCAAAGGTACACGTTGCAACTACCTGAGACGGGACCGACGGCTGAACACATCTCCAAAAACAAAATGCTATTCGTTTTTGATTTTTTATTAGACTTTTTATTAGTTAATTAGAAATTGCATTAGCTAATTAAGCTTTTTTAATTACTTAAGATTTCTGAAACCCTCGCCCTCCTGCTCCCATGGGCGTAGCCAGCTTTCCATCTGGGGGAGCAAACCATTGCTACCCCGAAATATATTATTCAAAATACTAAAATATAACCAAATATACTTCAACTTCCATTTCTGGGGAAGGGGGGGGCGAGCCCCCTGCCTACTTCCTTGGCTACACTCATTCCTCCCTTCCCACTCTGCTGTAATTACAGCTCATTAGTACCCTTTCCTTGTAGTCTAAAAAAAAAGACTCTCCTTGATTTTGGGGCCACATGCTGTGATTCGGTTTGGCTTAGGTTGTTTTACGCCCCGAAGATATACCTTGCGACTACCTGAAACGGGACCAACGGCTGAACGCAACATCTTCGAAAAACAAAATGCTATTCATTTTTGATCGCTTACTAGACTTTTTATTAGATAATTATTCAGATAATTATGGGAATATCTGTAAAAGCATTTTAAAAAATGTATAAAATTTCTGTTACGTGAAAATTAATTGCGTTTTATAAAAATTCTGAATTTTGTACTTATATATGAACTGACCCCGATAACTGTCGAAGTTGCGTTAACGCAACATTTTGCCGTAGCCTCACCCCACATATCCTAGATTTTTTTCAATGAAACCTTATTGCTATTGTCATAAATAAAAACACATGAATTTTTACATAATTTCACCGTAAATTTCTATAGCTTGGCCGTTAATGGGTTAATATGTGTAATTTTGACTGTATATGCTCTGCATTAGAGAACTTCCCATCATAGCCGATGACATGGTTGTATTAGATGATAAAACATCGCAAAGAAAAAAATGATTTTTCGGCGTCTATTCGGAGCCGAATCCGCACCTCGATTGCCGGTCGAGTGCTTTCTGTGTAGATAATTTGCATACTCTAATTATTTAATCAGAGAATCAAAGGATTTATGGCACATTAAAATATATTTAAATTATTAAAGCCATTAATTATTTTAATTATATTAAAAGCATTTTTATCATAACATGAAGCTTGGGAATCTCCTGAAGTAAATATTGTGTAAAAAAGGTGGTTAGAGTATATTGTTTACAAACAAAACGAAATTACCAAGGCCCTCTGCCCTTGGAAGAGATAACAAAAACGTAGAATATAACCAGTAACAATTGGCAAAAGTTGTTTTGAAAGCACGTTTCCACAAACGTTGTTTTTTATTTTTCGTGCTTCGATTTTCAGGCTTTTTCCAGATTATTCTTTGGCGACTACTTTGCAAACGCGATTTCATCGGAAAAATCTAACAGTACACAGCATTCACCGAACTAACCCTTAAAAACCAAAACCAAAACCAAAAAATATCATCAACAACGTCCGCCCAAAGCAGTAAACTTAAAAGCCTCGAAAAACTAGGATTATATTTATAAAAATATCCTAAACGATAGATCTGCAGAAATAATCAAAGTGGATTCACGAAAAATAAACTAAAATTGCTTTGAAACTAGTTTTTATGCAAATTTTCGGGATATCATAAATGCGCCTCTAAATACAGATGTCTGATAAGTTATATCAGCATAATTTATCTGTACACAACGGTATAAGCTCTTTATAGTATTCTAAAAGACGTTTTAACAACATCGCAAGGAGTTGCTTCTTCACCAAACAATTGGAGCTAAATCAAATGAAACTTTATTTATTTTCTTTATTTATCAAGCTATTTTAATCTTGGCCTAGTCCTCAAGCTATTGTAATCTTGGTTTATTTCTGAAGTTAAGGCGATCTCGGTCTATTTCTCAAGGTATCTAAATTTAGGTCTAATTCTCAAGTTATTGTAATCTTTGTCTATTTCTCAAGTCTTCGCGATCTTTGTCTATTGTTCAAGTTATCTTAATGTTTGTCTATTTGTTAAGTTATTGTAGTCTTTGTCAGTTATTCAAGTTATTGTAATCTTTGTTAGTTGCTCAAGTTATTTTAATCTTGTTCTATTTCTCAAGTTATGGTAATTTTGGCTTATTTCTTAAGTTATTATTATTATTATCTTGGTCTCTTTCTCAAGTTACCTAAATTTTGGTCTATTTCTCAAGTTATTGCAATCTTTGTCTATTTCTCGAGTTATTTTAACCTTGGTCTATTCTTCAATTTATTGGAACCATAGTCTATTCTTCAGGTTATTGTAACCTTGATTTATTTCTCAAGTTATTGGTGTATTTCTCAGGTTATTAGTCTATTTCTTAAGTTATTGGTCTATTTCTCAAGTTATTGGCCTATTTCTTAAGTTATTGGTAATCTTGCAGGGGCAGAATGGTAAAGTTTTGGAATACCATACGAATAATCTTGACTTCAGAAGGTATCTAATACTTGTTGTATATTTCTGCAGATCCGTAATCAGGGGGGTTTGAGTCCCTGGGACAAAACGGTTCGGAAACTTCAAGAAAATGTAAACTCTGGCGTAACATAACCTCAGCTATTCTTGACCCTTAAAACACAAAAAAATGAAGATGTTGTGCAAAAATGAAGTTCTTTATCCACAGTATATTACTTCAAACAATGTAGTTTATTGGACCATCCAAAGTTATGCTTTACTCTTTTTTAATTCTTTGTTTAGAAACGGAAAATTGATGGCATTTTTAAAAGCAAAGTTTTTACGATATTTTTGTTTCTGAGAATGAGGATTTCCTAAAGAAGTACTTTTTTATATTTTACGAATGAAAAAATTAAAAATTTTCCAAGATTTTGGGCTTTTAAAGTGTCTCCAGCTGTTTTCATGATTTTATTTTTTTATTCTGATACCATAGCGTAACTCACACGACACCACCATCAAGAATTATAGGCCCAGTGTTTTCCAGACTGAAAAAAAAGCTGAAAATAATGTACGACGTAGGCACTTGCTATTTATGAGGCTCGCGTGCTATCCGAGTGACCTTTTCGTCTTTTCCCCCTAGTTCGTGACAAATCGTGAAAATTGCATAAAAACATTCGATTTTCCATTGAGCTCAATTGTGAAATTAAGTATGTGTATGCACATAAGTACACATGTGTATGCACTAAGTATGCACAAGCTCCATAAATACGGTCGTGAAGTCCAAAACGTCAAGCAAGGAATAGTTCTCAGTATTAATTTTAAAATTTTTATCTTACAATTGGGCTTGAAAAGTTTACGTTTGGTACGATAATTTGATCAAAATCACTGTGTTTGAAATAATTATACACTTATTTGCGAAATTCAAAGAACAACATTATTTATAACTTTTAAATGTATCATATCAGACAGAAAATTTTGAGCAATTGCCATAACTGTAAACTTTCAGTAGAAAGCTGGTGTACCTGCAAATTTTCCAATCGTGCACACAGGAGTTACGTGGTAGCCTTTTAACCAATAAAAGGTAAAAGAGCCCGGTAGGCCAATTATGTTCAGAGAAAGGTAATTATATGGACGAACGAGGTAGTAAATGTAAAAATTTCATCGTATCTTAAAGACATCATTAAAATGATTTACGTGGAGGAAGGGTATTGGGAAGAAGGAAGAAACGCCATCAGAGTAAATTATGTTCTCAGAGACTTTAAGATCGCTCATAGTCATTCAGGTTTTAGACAACGTTTCAAATAAACAGAATATGTCTCAGAAGCGTACTATGAGGACATCTGCACTCTTAGGAGAAGCTTGAGCTCAGAGTTTTAATTAAAACTACAAAATACAATCGTTACCACTGGATAGAATATGAGTAGCCCACAATCCAGTTGGTAAACATGGATACCCAGACAAACTGTGGAAAAAAGTTTGTTATATGTAGAACTATATGCTCGAAGGTCAGTTTAGTTTTTAACGAAAACGTCCTTAGTCCAAACTAGAGCTTTTTACTTACAGAAGGAAAAGAGTCATCGCCCTAGGCCGAAGTTGTAATCAGGGAACATTCGTTGGAACCAGAATTTCTTAACCGTTTTGCTACCAAGACACAGACATGATGCTCTCTTTCTTCGTATACAGGGCTGAGGAGAGGATTTATGGACGTAGGCAGTTTGTAAAGTAGAACCGTAACTAATTATGTTTAATAACAGGCTCTTTTGTATTATACTTTGTCTGGAAACTCTATATGGTCATTTCTTCTTCATCTGCGTCTAGTAAGTCTATTTCGGAAATTACACCACAAAGATTATTGGGACAGGGGTCTCAAAACTACGGCCCGCTGTAGCGGGTGGACATACCACTCCGGCCCGCCATAGTTTATTTTGATTACATTGTAAAATTTACAATGTAAGTAAATCATACAAAATAATAATCAGATGTTTTTATTTAACGACCAATTAAGAAACGCAAGAATTGACATACATAATGAAATTGAACATTTTAAATGTAATTAATGACATGGGATTTATCCTAAAAACTTAAAATAAGTGACACACATTCACGTAATGACATTAAACGTTATAATTATGATTAATGAGATTTATGTAGCCGTAACTTTCCACTGAAAATTGTTTGCAATTGTGGAAAAAAACAACATTTACTATACTTTAAGTCTTAAAGTATGCTCAATGTTTTCTTGCTTTCATACATATGTTACATTGTAATATATGTATATTCAGTTCCAGCGGTGGATTCAGAAAATATTTTCGGGAGGGGGGCAAACCCAAATAGAAATCTGAAAAAAAAAGGCAACAAAAGTGAATCCAGGGGATCATCACCCCTACGCCCCTCTTGAATCCGCTTTTGTTCAGTCTTCATATTGCCGGTACAGTAGCGCTGCTCGCGAGCTAACAAGAATGCGCAAAATTAGATTGAGAAGTTTGAAGATGACCCCCTGATTTAGGGTATTGTGTGGAGAGACTTCAATTGCTATATTAACTATTTTTTGACAATTAAGTAATGAAGAAGGTTATTGTTGGCTATTGGTTTCAATTAGTATGTCACCCAATCTTAGATTTTTTATGTTGTTCACTGTATCACATATTCGCTTGATGGCTTTTTTTACTGCAAATTGTGGTAGTTTTTTAAAGTTGGGTTTACAGATGAGACTATTATGAACGTTGGCAAAACTTTAACTTGTTTATTTTCTTCATCACTTCCAGTTCTTGCTTTTTTTTAGAAATCGGCCCGCAATTCGTTTTTATTTATTTTTTAAAGAATTCAAGCATTTTCGATTACCTGAAGGACAATAAATGGTCATCGACTACCATCGAAAACCGGAAGGCTAGTAGATAAATAAAATACAATACTGTCGCAGTTAGAAATTACGTAAGTTAATGTCGCGACAGCTGTTTCATTAGCTTCTTGCCACTTTTTCCAAACGAAATACGCATACAAACCAAACAAACTCTTGATTGGTAATGATGGTCACGGTTTTCATTATACGAGTTACAAGTAATGCTTCGGAGAAAAATAACCGTTTTTCACTGGGATAGGAGAAACATCTCTGGATACAACGCTGATCACCGAGACAGTGGAAATGTTCAGAAAAGTAGTCAAAATTAAACTGATGAGGATTTTAAATACAGTTAATGGGGCAACAGTTTTTTGTAGCATTCCGCAAAAAATATGCTTTCACTAGGATCGTTGATAGCCCCATTGCCTATTTGAAATATGTGGAAGGCTTCGAAGAAATTAAAGTCCGACGGAAAGTGAACGCGTTCAATAATTCTGGCATTATGGAAGGAGAAACGATGGATTTGATTCCAACAGTATTGGGAGATGGAAGATTTAAGCAATTCTTGTTTTCGTACATAGTTTTCGTGTTCTTTGACACTACATGTCAGTGCCCTTCGTGTCTGGCCCACGTAACATTTTTTGCGGTTTTGACAATCAATCTTGTAAATACCGGAGTTGTTAAAATCCGGAATGAGATCTTTAAACTGGGAAATTCCAATTTTGCTGATGGGGATGAAGAGAACCCGGAAACTAAAAACCCGTAGGATGGAAGCGATGTTGGATGCTACCCCAGGTTCAAACGGGATGTACACTGTCTCTTTTTGAGGCGAGGAGTCCTGCGAAACCGTCGAAGATTGTAAGATGCATTTATTTTTGAGTTTGTTGACCGTGTGGTCGATAACAGAAGTACTGAATCCACGGTAAATGGCAATTTCTGTTAGACGGGAGATTTCTAAATAAATACATCTTACAGTCTTCGACGCTTTCGTTGGAATCCTCGCCTCAAAAGGAGACAATGTGCATCCCGTTTATACCAGTAGTAACCAAGACCGCCGACCCATATGGAATTTCCGGGTTGTCTTCATCCTCATCAATAAGATTTTAACTTCTCAGCTTAAAGATCCCATTCCGGATTTTAACAACTCCGGTATTTACAAGATTGTTTGTCAAGACTGCATAAAATGCTACGTGAGCCAGACACGAATGGTATTGCGATTTAGGGTCAAGAAACACGAAAATTATGCATAAAAACAAGAATTGCTTAAATCTTCTATCACCCAGCACTGTTAGAATCAAAACCATTGTTTCTCCTTCCAAGATGCCCGAATAATTGAACGAGTTCACTTTCCGTCTGACCCTAATTTTTTTGAAGAATTCCACATATTTTAAATGGGCAATGGGGCTACCAGCGATTCGAGTAAAGCATATTTTTCCCGGAATGCTACAAAAAACTGTTCCCCATCAACTGCATTTAAAATCCTCATCAGTTTAATTTTGACTGCTTTTCTGAACATTTCCATCGTCTCGTGGATCTGTGTATCCAGATACGTTTCTCCTATTCCAATAGAAATCGGTTATTTTCCTCCAGAGCTTTACTTGTAACTCGTATAGTGGCAACCTTGACAAGCATTACCAATCAACAGTTTGTTTGGTTTGTAAATGTATTTCGTTTGAAAAAAGTATCAAGAAGCTACTGAAACAGCTGTCACGACATTAAATTATGCAATTTCCAACTGCAAAAGTATTATGTTTTATTTATCCACTATTTTTACAGAGTGTGTCACACCAATCGCAACTTTATAACCAGAATGCTACTCCCGATGTGGTTTCTTCTGTACCACACCGAGGTGATTATTCGCGACACTATAATCCCAGTGCCATATAGCCCTCGGCATGATCTCACCTTGGCTTGTGTGAGTTCAGGACCCAGAGATTCTGTAGTAGACCTTTGATCTGTAGTAAACAGCAGTATCCCTGTGTTCCACTCTACCTTGCATCGTGCCCTGTGTATCGTGTGTACCACGAGCAGGAACCTACATCGAATGTGGTTTCTTCTGTACCACGCAGAGGTGATTATTCGCGACACTATAATCCTAGTGACATATAGCCCTCGGCATGATCTCACCTTGGCTTGTGTGAGTTCAGGACCCAGAGATTCTGCAGTAGACCTTTGATTTGTAGTAAACAGCAGTATCCCTGTGTACCACTCTACCTTGCATCGTGCCCTGTGTACTGTGTGTACCACGAGCAGGAACCAACATCGAAGGTACCTATCCCTAGCAATTGAACAATATATCAGTGCGTTAATGTGTTTTTTCATGTCAAAGTACAATGTAAAAAAATATTTTATTTGCGAAACTTAAACTTTTGCTTCTTAAACCCTTTCAGCTAATGATCGAACTTAAAAGATAAAACATTATTTTAGTTTAAAAAGTGTTAATTTAAAATGCATTAATTTAAAAAATCTTCGTTTAAAATTTTTTTATTTATGAAATATAGGTTTTTCAAACAGAATATTTTTTGATCTAAAATCTTATGGATCAAAGATTTTAAAAAGTTTTTTATACCCAGAAATTAACATGTACAGATATTTTATAAATTATTTATTTTACTAAGTTTCTCCATATTTAAAGATGTAAGGTTAGCATTTCATAGCTTATTACCCATATGTGCTTATTAAAATGACTTTTTAGTCTCATTTTAATACCGTTTGAATATGAGCTTTATCTCTGTTTGAAAATTAGTAAAACATTAAGCTTCTGTCTCACATATCCTCGGGGGTAGACTGATGCTCATTTCTGAGAGTGTATAAGGCATTAATCAGCTCTAAATTAAATCATGTTTGTCTGATCCATGCCTCCTAATGCCAATTGTTATTTAAACAACTTTAT
>QLNU02013614.1:16594457-16605291 GCA_006491805.2 Dysdera silvatica
ATATAATAATAACTATAAATAACATAATATAATAATAACATTACATAACTAATATAAACTATAAATAATATAATAAATAATAACTATAACTATAAAAATAACAATACGAAGTCTCACCGCGAGATTGCAAAAGAATAGTTATTTCGACAGTGGCGTAAAGCTTAATACACGACCTTTCGAGAGCCAACTGAGCCTTTTGTCATATGAAGTAGAATAAAGAGTAAGTGGAAGTCCCAAGTTTATATTACCGCATCTTGGGAATACCTATCTGACGCCAGTTGGCTGGGGAAAACCCCGCACCCTTACGACGTCAGATGGCTACCCCCAATTCGAGGTTTGACAAAAATTTTGTAAGGTTCTGGTAGAGGTTTTGAGATGTTAATAGCATGACTCCTCAAGCTGCAAGTCTCCTATGATTCCAGAAAATATTACTACCCAGATCTCTTACATTCTGATGTAACACATCTTGCTGATTAGGTCATTTACGTATGGGCCCCCATATGGGAAACAGAGGGAGGCTCAAAACCTCCTAGCCATTTAAAAATTTGATTTGCCCGAACCTGCTATGCATTTACTTTCAAAAGTTTTACAGTCACATTTTAAAATAAGGTACTTTTTAGCTCATTACTAATTGTCAAGCAGTATCAATTATTTTTGTAGCGTTTTGGTATCTTGTACATTCACTAAAATTCTCGACAGCTTTGAGAAGGAGCTGATAACTTTCCTCAGTCCATCTTAGAAATATTCGTTAGTTTTTTCAGTTCACTATAAATGAGTGTGGGGCTACTATGAGTATAAATACTATGAGTGTAAGTACTATGAGTGTGGGGCCCTATACGAGTATAGGGCCGCACACTCATAAAGAAAATGTTTTAGATAAACACAAACTTGCAATCCAAGAAAAAAAGAAGAGACCTCCGAAGAAACATGGAAAGTGAAAAACGTGGGAAGTGATCATGCAACATATAAAAAACCATACAAATGGAGTGCTTTTATAAACTCCCTACATTCGTCCATGGATTACAGAAAAATAATTGCAATGTTCGGTCGGCAATTGGTTTTTTTTTTTCAGTTTTACAGTTTACACATAACTGTCAACAACAATAATTTCAGAATTAGTATCCGTTGAAATAAGTCCAAAAAGATAAAAAGAGAATTTTAGAATATATATTTTTTACTACGTAAAGCCGATTAGGTAAAATCGATAACCAAACTTTTTCTAAATGCTTTTTTTTTAAATCACAGAGTTTTAAAGCATCTAATTGTCGTTACAATGTCGGATAGAAGAGATTAAATAGCGAGAACTTACAGAAAATTTTATCTTGTTTATAAAAAAAACGTACAAAGGAAAAGGAAATTACTAAAAATAAAACAAGTTGGTTTCTTATAGTTTAAAAAAACTTGTCGAAAAAGCCCGAAAATTTCAAGTTTTTATTTCTGCCTAGAAGAATTATTTTGTAAGCTTACTCATAGTTGATACTTAATGTTAATCACCAAAATCCCGCGACGTTTATTCACTCGACCAGCTTTCCATAAAATTTGCTTCAATCGCAAATAACGTCAAATATATATTTTTATTAACAACTGAGTTAAGTAAATAAAGAATTAATTGCTCAGTTGCAACTAAACGGGTTTATGAATTAATTTTAATTTGAGTAGGATTCGTGAAAATATTAAAAATATGTCATCTATTACATGTCAGTTTATAAAAATGAAGATTCGATATATTTCATCTACCTCTGTGCCTTGGAGCTTTATAGGTTTCATTTACAAATAACGTGGTCAGAAACATACGGACCATATCATAGTTTTTATTTATTTGTTCGTCCATTATTCAGTTTGTGTTGTGTTATTAGCAACGACTGTACAAAGCAACACATAGTAGTAAATTCTGAATCATTCTATATTGCAGGTATGTAGAAAAAAATAATTCAATAATTTAAATATATTAATTCAACATTGTTAGTGTATAAATATATACTTAATTATTAACATAATGTAGAAAAACCGGAGGAAAAAGACAAGTGTGGTTTGCTCCGGACCTTGAAAAGAAAAATATATATACACCACAATCTTCATTTACTTTATTTCCTTCGTTTCTGCTTGACATGTGTATATTTGTTAAGAGTATTATTACCACTCCACTTGGGGATAACACAATTGCCAAATATGGTCAACACAAGAGAAGCCCACAAATTCTCGCCCCGGAGCTTTCTTGTGTTGACCCTTAACAGTGTCCTGCAGTAATAACATCTTCACATACGGAGAAGAGGCGTTGTTTCCTGTCCTCATTCGTCTAGCGGTCCAAGACACTCCGGGCTAAACGGAGGGACCCTGGTTCGAATCCAGGATGGGGAAAGCGTCTCTTTTTCTCCAAAATTACACAAGCTCTAGTTTGAGCTGTAATTAAAACGTGGGTGGCAAAAATTATAGTATAAATGTGTATATTTCTTCTGTTTTGCTATGAATGAATTCAATTTGTTTATTATTTTTTATTCACCCTGTAGCAAATTCCAGAGTCTCACTTTGTTATAACATATAGTTTCGGTTTAATTCAATTATAATATTCTGTAAATTTAATCTTTGCTCGCTTCTTAATCACATGCACCCATGCCTTTGTTGTGTACTAATGTGTAATCATTTATGCACAATATTGCTCTAATATTATAGTATACATTATATCAATGGGAAGTGTGTCATAAGATTCATGAAAATTTTGCCAGTACTTTCTCTTCGATAATCCCATGCCCACATATTCTTCTCTCCAATATTTTTATAGTGATTTTATTATTTTTAAGTTAATCGTTTCCAAATTTCCCCGGATACAATTGCGATATATTATATGCCTGCTGATGGGTTAGTAATGTAACTCCACAATATCTGTCTTGAGAATAATTTCGAGCCACTTTTTGCTATACTTAGGTCTTTACTAGGTACCTAGGTTTGTACCTAGGTCTCTTGCAACATATTTTATTAATCTTGCCTTTCCAAGTTAATATTTCTGATATTGTAACACGGATAAATTCCATCCTGTATCCCGATTTTTTACCTGTGATATCACTGTTTATTAAGCTCTGTCAAGGTGATGATTGAAATATTTTTCATTTAAATTTATTTCTTTGGTGTTCCAGTATATTAGTAAAACAATTTTTGTACTTTGGACATGAAACGTTTTGGAGATGTGTTACTTTCTTCCTTTCACTTCTTTGCCGATTCTGATACCTTTGTTATCCTTATCCAATCCAATTTTTGTATTTGTGTTTTTATACACACCTCATTGTGGTAAATTTTTAATAATTTAAAATTTTGTGGCAAACCTTTACCAATAAACTATAAAAATTTCCTTCTATCTTATGTACGTGTTGAGTTTTCCTAGTTATTAAAAAAACTAGTTACTATTCTCCTTATCCTTACTTGCATTAAGGGGGGGGGTTATACCTGAAAAGTGAATTTTCTTATATTCTTAACTAATTTCTTTGAAAGTTGCACGCAATATTAACAGCTACGAAAACACTTTTCGAACCGTTTCTGCCTTTATAACTCAATAGGTCTTTTAGTGTATTTTTCATACAAAAGGTTAAACATTAGTAAAATAGCAATGAAATAGATCTTTTTCATTGCTATTTTACCAGTGTTTAACCTTTTGTATGTAAATTTCCTCCCTGGTACCCTGTATTTTATTTCTATTCTTTTAGTATATGTTGTTTATTTCTGTTTTAAGTGCCATATTTGAAAAGTTCCATGTAGTGCATTTTTAAAGCAAAAAAAATTATATTTTTTCTAAATAATTAATGAAACCATCCTTATAAAAGTTACTGAAAAATTATACCCTGTTTTTAAAGGTTTTTGTCAAAAAAATAGGAACTTATTTACTATTCATAAATTGTTTTGCTCATTTGATTATATTGAAAGCCTCCAAAAAACATACAAGATACCATTCCTCATTTAAACTGCAAGTAACTTTCATTCATAATTAATGAGTGAATATGTGCAGAAAAAATTATTCATTTACACGTCTAAATCTGTGACTAAACTCAAGAGCATTTTTCAATATGCTAACCTCATAGCATCTGAATAACAAAAGCGTTTTCAGAAAGATTAGCATTTGCTTTATTTTTTAGCATGTAAATAAAAAAATTGACATTTTACCCAAATTCACTAATTTTTCAGGTATAATCCCTTAAACTAACTTTCTATTTCTTTAACTAACATTTTAGTGTAGTTTAGACATTAAGCTAGAAATCTGGTGGTGGTGGTGGTTTGTGCAAGGAGATTATTGGGAAGGGTGGTCATCGAAGATGGCAGCACTGTATTCCCAGTTATAAGAAATTTAAACTGGGCTCTAAAAGCCAATAAGGCACGACCCCCACCCCGCCCACCCAACTCAATGAACCAATCACAATGCAGAAGCAAAACAGCCGACAGTTGCGGTACTCAAAGAAAACTATATGACTTGCAGACCCATGGTTGTAAATACTCAATTATTAAATGGCAATGATTTATGCATGTAACACGTTAACGGTTTAATAATTTTTACCCAATTTCTATTAGAAATACAGAGTTAGCTAAGTGCGGTTAACTTTCTCTATTTGATTTTCCCAACAAATAGCAGAAACATGAGACCCAGAAATCTCCTACGTGGATGATCTTTGGGTCAATATTGTCATATAAGTCATCAGTCTTGCCTACATTGGTTTTAGAATAATACTTTAGTAACTTTACTTACAAGATGCTCCAACGTCCATATGTTAATCGTAAACTGGTGTTTTAAATGCAATCCATAGTTTCAAGATTTGCTAGGTTGAAAAAATAAATAAATAGAAGAAGAAAAGAAGCGCCATTCTGAGCCGAAATTTAACCAGTAACAACTCTAAATAGAACAAAATGTCATACCGTCTGGACCAGCGGCACATGAGAAATATTGACTTTTCCTTAGTGTATATATGTTTTTCGAGATGTTATTACTCTTTAAAAAAAAAACACAATTATCAAAGTGGCTAGCAAACAAGTCTCATGGGCATTGCTTTTTATAAATCTGGGGAGGGATTCATTGACAATATTTTCCGATATCTTTATGTAAGCTTTAAATTAGAGGTATAAATACGACTCATCATCATATAGTTTGACAGGCTGAAAAAAATTTGATGTAAGCATGAAAAGAAATTGTTTTTAGTGATCGTCATTAATGTGTAAAACTTCCTTAATAAGAACTTTTCACGGCCCCTGATGGGATCTACCTTTAAGGCTAAAAAGGTAAATAAATATTCTAAAATATTGCTATAACTCTACATGACACATTTTTTTATTACCAGGACGTAATTTTTATTATCAGGACGTTATTTTTATCATAAGAACATCATTTTTATCATCTGACTGAATTTTTTCCTAGTTTGATGTTATGCTTTTCCTGAGTTCTGCATTTTAATTTGTATCCTGTGTTTTAGTGGCTTACGTTTCATTAGTTTTATTTCATATAAAGTTTTTTCACTAATGATATTCTTAAGCAGTTATAGTGTAGAAGAACTTTAATGTCCGATCATCACCAAAACTCTTACCTTAAATTTTTATTTAATATAACTGGTCTATTACTCCTTGAGGTTTAAAATCCTTGAAAAGTATATATATATACAGGGTTAGCACAAATGAATGACTGGAATTTAAAAATTTATATTTTTAAAATTATTACACATAATATAACCAATGAAACATGAAAAGAAAGGAAAGCGTTCCAAGTTCCTTTTTCTAATATCGTTCAATTGATGGCAGCTTTCCCTCAGAACGCTGCGATTGAAATCAAAAATGGCGACACCGACAGAGAAATGTTTTTGTGTATCAGAGTATGCAAGGGTATTTTCCGTTATTTATGTGCAGCATACATTTCAAACCACGTGACCACTGAGCAACATGCGTTTCAACCAGCATGAATTATAAACCACATGACCACTGTGCAACATGCGTTTCAACCAGCATGCATTATAAACCACATGACCACTGTGCAACATGCGTTTCAACCAGCATGCATTATAAACCACATGACCACTGTGCAACATGCGTTTCAACCAGCATGCATTATAAACCACATGACCACTGTGCAACATGCGTTTCAACCAGCATGCATTATAAACCACATGACCACTGTGCAACATGCGTTTCAACCAGCATGCATTATAAACCACATGACCACTGTGCAACATGCGTTTCAACCAGCATGCATTATAAACTACTATTGCCGAAAATACTCAACGAACTTAAAGAACGCATCAGAGCGGCATTAACAACCGTTAAATGTGAAAGGCTGGAAAATATCTGGAGCGAACTTGATTACAGATTAGATATTTTTCATTCTACGGACGGTATACCATAGAATATTTGTAACTGAAAACAAAAACTGTAATAGTTTTCTTTATTTTCATGTAGCACTGATTATATTATGTGTAATAGTTTCGAAAATATAAATTTTTAAAATCCGGTCATTCATTTATGCTAACCCTGTATATAAATTAGGCCCACGTGGCAAGAATATAAATTAGAATATAAATTTGCTGACGCCTCAACGTGTTAACCACGGGGCTAAATATTTTATTCTGTATGTTTAGTCAGCATTAGAAAGTTGTTTTCCCTATTGCTAAATTTTCCCGTTTCCGTCTAAACAGCTACAGGAGATAATATATTATTCAATTGGCAAAAATACTTTAAAATTAATGATCCCCTATTTGTGTTTTAAATTTCCAAAATTCAGAATATTTAGTTTTGAGTATTCGACAAGAATGCTACGATTATTTTTAGTTTTTATATTAGTTGCACATTTTGTTATTAACTTGAGCGAAAATGTTTTAATTTATTAATTTAGAAAGAAAAGAAGTGTATTTTTTAACAATCCAGACACAACTTTTTGCCAAAGAAAACAGTTTGATTTTCCATTGAAGTGTTAATAAAAATTCGTCAAGGTAAAAAAGGAAAGTGCTCTCACTTTTTTGGTAACGCAGATAAACCAAGAGAAAGAACTAAAAACATAACGGCTCTATTGATAACAATTTGGTAGCAGAAGCTGTTAAAACTTTACTTAAAAATAGCGGTTGGAGCTCAAGCAACTACCAATTAAAATTGTTTACCGAAAGACACAGCCAATCAACTTAGACCTCAAATTATGTTTTCACCTTTCCGAATTTTCACTGTTCGACAACCCCTTCTATAAGAGAGCGGATCTGTCTTAGAAAATCTGATTTTTATTCTTGATTATTGGATACGATCCAAACTTTTCTGGAAATACAGTGCCGCTCGCTCGGCCAACTTTTCCAACTTTCACACATGTACGCAAGCACACAAATACACAACGAATTTTCACAGAAAGATGCGACGTTCGCGCTAGTGAAAGGATTATTCTCGGAAAAATACGACGTTTATCTCTAATGAAATTATTTTTCTCGTCAGAGTGAAATTAGTTTTTCTCACGAGTTTTTAAAAACATCAATTAGAAATATCTGCATTGCATTTAATTAAGTGAATCGAATGTAAATGAAAGTTTTAACACAAAATACAAAAACGGAAGTATGTTATTTGTTGAATATTACAATATTTTCATCATATTCGATGATTCTTTTACAACATGGCACACTATATATTATTCTGATAAATTAATAGTAATTATAATCGGATATTGCGCAGTGCCATGTTTGATATTCAAATGCGATATTTTGCCATATATAACGCAGTTTACGTACTTAGGCAATGAGGAATTCATTTGAGATATTTGGAGTTATGGTGAAACGCAATAAATTCTGTTCGCTTTCAACAATAGGATGGAAATAATTGGTATTATGTGGTGTTGTTCAAACATGTGTAAATTACACATCGGAAACTTTGCATACAAAGCAACATGCAGCTGGGAATGGATAGTAAATGATACATAAGTAATAGGGTAATTGTTCGCTTATTTCTGCAAGAAAAGAAATATATTAATAATCAGAATAGTAATATATTATAGAAAACGAATGATAATAGATAATGAATGAATTATAATAGATGATAGAGAATGAATGATAATAGATGATAGAGAATGAATGATAATAGATGATAGAGAATGAATGATAATAAATGATAGAGAATGAATGATAATAGATGGTAGAGAATGAATGATAATAGATGTTAGAGAATAAATGGTAATAGATGATAGAGAATTAATGATAATACATGATAGAGAACGAATGATAATAGATAATAGAAAACGAATTATAGATGATTAAATTAAAACGATGATGATTATAGATAAGAGAGAATGAATGGTAATAGATTGATGGTTCATAGTTATTACAATTGTTTGATGATAATAAAATGAATGTGTGGCGGACATGGTTTTATGATGAAATAGTAGGCTCATGGTAAGGTGTGTGCTCATTTTAAGATAAAGAATTGATGTTAAGTTAATGGGTTTAAAAATTTAAAAATAAGTGCTCAAAATAAATTGCTTTAAAAAGCACGGCATCTATGACTAGCGTACGCAAAAATATATTGATGTATCTGCGTATAGTAATTGCAATAAAGCAAGGTGCAAAATGTTATGAAATGGACAGAATTTTATGCACATTGCCCGATGCAATATAACCCTATATGCAGCTCAGTGAAATTCAGTAAAATATTTTAATGCTTCACATTTCCAAAGGCAATATAAAGGCACGTAATAATTCTGACACCTACGTTTTTAGTTCAAGTTAGAGCCTTTTGTTTCAGGAGAAAAAGAGACATCGTCCCGGACCTAGAGTTGAACTAGGGTCTTTTTTTTTTGAATTTTGAAAAAAAAATTACAAAAACTCGCCTCGATGGCCTTGTGTGTAGACTATCATTTGGCAATTGTGATAGCCCTAAGGAAAGTAATAATACCTTACAACTTTATATACAGAGAAAAGAAGCTTCTTTTCTGTCCTCAATAGCCTAACGGTTGAGGCACTCAGAGAGGTCAACGGAGAGATCAAAGTTCGACATTGGGTCTTGAACGAAGCCTATTTTGCTCCTAAAACAAGAAGCTGTAGATTGAGCTAAAATCATTGGCATCCGAATTATTATTTGTAATAAATTCCCCACGAAAAATCAGAAAAAACTCGCCCCAGTGGTTTTGTGTATTAAACATTATTTGCTAATATAGCATGATGCAATGACCATTTATTAGGCTTAATATATAAATTATATATATTTGTTTTAATTATTCGGATTATGTAATAAATAAGCGATTATGTAAAAGTTTATAAGCAAATGACATAGTTCAATTTCAGAAGTAAATGAAAAGGTTCTTGTGTATAAATAAATGGTAACGTTTAATTCAACAGTAAAAGATATTTTTATTGGTAATTGCAAAATTTGTGGCATACAAAGCAAAGACCAACAAATAAATTTTCATTATTTTTCATGCTTAACTTAATATTGAAATTTATGTAAAGTAATTTTGAATAAAATATATATTTTCTTCGTTTAATAAATGGTGTTTTAATTTGTATTATGGAATATCTGTTTCTTATATAATGGTTGCATTTTTCTTGATTATGAAAAGTGCTCGCCTCTTTTTTGTTTCATTTTTTTCTTTATTTTATCTTACTCCTATTCTCGCTCAAACGCTTTACATTAAACTTTTTTTCTATGACATGTCTCCCTCGTAAATGTTTTATGCTATTTTCACGCAACAAATAAGAAAAAGGAACTGACATCTGAACGTATCTTCAGCGCAACCGCAAAATTCATTTTAATTCCCAACTATGTTCCAACTTTCAGTGCTTGCTGAACGTTTTAAATTTCTTTTATTTCCGGTAAAACCTCTCTTATTTCTCGTCCATTATTTTGAGTTACCTATGAAATGATTCTTGCCCTTTACGAGAAGTAGTTTCACTTTTTATACTTCTTACTAATGAGTTGATCCACGCCTTATTTATTTCTGTTGAAAGGCAATGGAATGGTTGTGTGAAAACTCAACGTGCTTCGAATACAAATTTTCAAAACCAAAATTTAAACGAACTGTTTGTCTCAATATCAATCTAACTAAACTTCTTATAAACAAGAAAAAATTCCATGAGTTTTTTAAAACCTTTTACGTTGTAATTACATACATAATGGCTCTTTTCCCTAATACTATTAAAATCAGAATGATTATTTCCTATATAATTATGATCTTTAGACACTGTTCTAAGCTTACACTTGTCATAAAGGGAACTGCTTCTGATTCAACTAACTTTCAAGTTATTACTATATTCATGATATCGATCTTTCTGATATTTGCAAGAACAAAGATTAACAATAGATTCTGACATGATCAATTACGTTTCGGAAAGAAATTCCAACAACCAAACTTCGTTAGATATTTAAATCAAAATGCAAATTATGAGTTACCAAGCATCTTGGAACACTGTTCGTTTTAGGGTACCTGATCGTGCTTACAGGCTTCGCGCTGTAGTGTTGCTCCACTCTCAGATTCTTAGTTAAACTGTAAATTTGTTTCACTAACCCGCCTGGTTAGTTTGGGAAGTTTAAAGCCATTTCTTGTGATATGTTCATAGAGGATTACTTTGTGAGAGCTGCATCCCATAGTTGACAAAAAATACAGTAAAACTTTTGAATAGCGAACACCTTGGAATTTGAGCATCTGTCCGCCATTCGTGAGGGTTAGGGGATGACACATTTATTGGAACTGGAGACAATGAAGATGTCCGTTAAATAGAGGTGTCCACTCCCTTTTCAGGATTTTCTTGCAAGAAGGAAAATTTAAATCAGTCTCCTCCTCCTCTTCCTCCAGTTGATTTAAATTTTCGAATTTTTATCGCTTATCAAAACACTAAACACTTGGTCAATGATG
>QLNU02013614.1:16613320-16625653 GCA_006491805.2 Dysdera silvatica
ACATTTGTAAAATATCTTCGCCTTCCATTCTCATTTTATTCTAGCATGACCTGTTCGGATTTGCCATTTCTATAAACAAACTGAGGTTGTTTATTTGCATTTATTTTTTTATGTCAGTGTTTTAAACCTTCTTTCTGAAGGATAAAAAGAAAGAAAATAGAAAGAAAAAACAAAGGAAATCTTTCAGCCAGAAAAGCATAGAAAGTAAAACTCTGGCATTTATATCACAGCCCACCGGTAAAATATTGATTACGCTTAATACAACGTAATATATGAAAATGAAAAATAGCTGATTTTTATCCTTTTCCTTTTTGTTGTTGAAAGTTTTCTTAAAAGCAAATAATTGACCATATTGAAAAATTGGATTTTTCGGTTCAGTTACAGAAGGGACCTTTTAATTCAATGAAAATGAATTACCAAAATCAGAACGACGTTCGCCATCTGAGTCGAGCGATATCGGAAATTCGATAAAACGCAAACGGGCGATCAATTTGGCAGAAATTTTCGAATTAAAAAATGATTGATGTGGAAAATTTGTAAATAAAAGCTAATCTACGTTCGTTTACGAGGGCGTTTATAAATCATGTTGTAAACATAAACAGAAGATTCACTGCAACACCTTCTTGTGACAGCTAGGAAGGAAAGGTTACTATATTTACCTCTAATATCTACCTTCACTTTTTATCCTTGATAAATTTAGATATGCGACTCTGCTTTTTATTATACTATGTTTCAAAAAAATATGTTCACCCAATTATGAAAGGATGAACAAAACAAGAAATTACAAAGTACTTTGTCACGACAAGTTTCATATCTATTACTCATATTATTCAGCGACAAAATAAAGATCAGTTTCAAATAAAGAAAATAATTTAGTTTTCATTAAAACTTTGAGTTACAAAATAATATGAACATACCTTTGTGGTTTAAATTTCACTCGATAGCAAAACGTTGTGCTCCTGCGTACGAAATGTACAGTAAGAAAATTATGTAAGCTCCATAAAAACATTGCTAAATGTGCATTGAATTCACCTCATGTCGAATAGTGATGGTATACGTGAGGTAGGCCGGAAACAGATATTAAGCGAGGTACAAAAGAAAAAAGAAAGATTGGAAATTTAAAAGGTAGTAGCAAATTAGTAGCCAGTTTATCTTCAAATTCAGGAGTAGAAATTGATCAAATCCTACGACAAATTTTTATGTAAGATAATTTGACGTAGCATTACGCAGATTAGATTTATAAGCAAAGACAACATTATAAGCGTAATTAAGGAACCTTATCTTACTTAAGATTATAACGTTGTCTTACTTACGATTATAACGTTACATCTTACTTACGATTATAACGTTGTTTTACTTACGATTATAACGTTATCATTTGCAATTATAACGTTATCTTACTTACGATTATAACGTTATCTTACTTACGATTATAACGTTATCTTGCTTACGATTATAACGTTATCTTACTTACGGTATAACGTTATTTTACTTACGTTAACGTTATCTTACTTGATGTAACGTTATCTTACTTACGATTATAACGTTATCTTTTTGATTATAACGTTATCTTACTTACGATTATAACCTTATCTTACTTACGATTATAACGTTGTCTTTACTCACAAATCTACGTCAAATTTGCCTGTGTGAGAAATGAAAAGATCTTTTCACGAAACCAATAATTATGAGATCAGTAACACCATTGATTATAAATCTTTTCTATAACGACATAATATTTATCCAACTTTCGCAATGTTCGCTAATGTATTCAGTTATAATAATTAGGTAGTTCTTCGAAGAATACGTTCATACTTTTTTTACATAAATCTTTGTTTTTCTATTCATAAAATCCGTAATATTGAAATCATATTAATTTCTCATTCACCATTTAGGTATTTGTACGAGCATACGTTTCACTATTGTGGATTTACTGCACTGCTTGTGCTATCTAATTAGAACAGCGGTGTCTCCCAAAATTGCTCCGAGCAATTTTTTCTCCTGTTAACATAATTAAGAAGTATACTTCCGAATCTTCCCTCTAGCATTCACGTAGCTCACTTCTAGTGGAAAAATGAACTATGTGTGGAATTTATTAAAGACTACTGGCTGCCATCTAATAAATTTAAAAATATGCATAGGAATTACTTACAATTTAATTAGGAGTATAGCTGCAGGAAGAGATGAAATGGATCGCGATGTTTTTATCCATTAACTGTGCGAAATCCACTAATATTAATAGCATTTGAAATCTCTTTACTTAAAGTGAGGAGGTAAGAATCCTAACAAGGCCACATTAAGAAATTTTGATTGTAATTTTTGAGATTTAGGAAAATTCATCATATCAGTAATATATCCTTCATCAGTTTAGCTAGTTTCATTAGTTTTGTCGATTTCATTAACTCAATTTTATATGTTTCGATTGCTCTTTCAGTCTCAGTCATTGCGCAAAGAGGAGCAAAATTTGGCATAAATTGTATATTTGTACTTTTCAAGTAAATTCACATATGTTTTATTAAAAGGAGTGTGAGGCAATGAGAAAAATCTAGAATGATCAAATTATAAATTTTAATATCACTACTTGATAAATCATCCACAGAGAAAAAATAATTTCGTGTGTCCGGTGGGATACAATGCCACAATTTATTTATTGCCGGTCAAATACTCTACACATCGAGCTACAAAGAGCTATTAAACTCCTCTCTGTGAGTGAATGTAAAGTTTCACGATAAAAGAGCTAGCGATATAAGTAATACTTCTACCCTGGGCCTTACAGAAGGAATTATTTATTTTCAATCATTATTTAATCAACATTAAAGCTAACCAAAGACCTTAAAAACCTATTGGTAAATTGTAAAGGCTCTTGCTCAATAAATTAACCTGATTGATTCAAAACATGCTTAAAATATATTGCAATAAGACTGACCCAAAATGCCATAGAAAATATATTTCTGTGATAAAAAAACACGTTGAATATAAAAAAATAGCTAATTGAAAATAGCATTGAAATAATTGAAAAATGTGGTAATTATAGTATTAAAATAATTAGAAAACAGGTCGAAAAACCTGCTGAAATAATTAAAAACAAATTTTGTGTATGGAAAATGCATTGAAAGACTGAAATATGATGAATATGGAAAAAGCGTAAAAAAAAACCAAAATTATAAATACATAAATTATATTGTTTTTATTATTTAGATTTAGAAAACCGTTGAAGTAGTTAAAGAAATTTAATAATAGATAAGCATGTTTTCACCATTTCAAATTGATTGTCATAATCATGTTACAAAATCTGAAACGGTAGTAGTGATTTGGATTTATATTATAATTATTTTACATGAACACATTTCAACGTTAACGCTCGGCTAAAAAGTTTAGTTCGTCTGATGAACTACTATCTTACTTAGAAGAAAATTGATGTTCCATGAAATGTTAGAACATAAGAGAATACCAACGTCTCAGAAAATCATTTAAACGTTTCAACGTAGAATCCGAAGATTAGAAATAAAGGGATTGAAAAAATATTTGCTCCTTTCTTCCTCTAATCCTTAGAAGGAAGCAAGACTTTCACAAAAGATTTCTATTTTCCTCATCTTTTCATCTTCGTAAGTCTTTTGATTTTTCCACATACTTTGCCCGTTTCTTTAATTTTGTTTCCTTCAGCTCTCTCCAGCAGTTTTTTTTTTGGACAACCTTTATTTTCATTTGCTTAAGGCTTTCAATCTAGTGTTTTCTGCAAACAATGCTCATTTCTTCCGGAGTTTATTATGTAATTAGCTACATTTAGTTTGCTTTATTAATTCTGAAAAAGATTTTTTGTCCAAACTATTCCAAAATTTTAAATATGCAATATTTTTGGCCAGTGTATGTTCAATAATGTACGAAGATGCTTATTTGTAAACACTTGAATTTGGTTCGGTATTTCCTTATTTATTATCCATGGTTGTTGTGTATAGAGCAGCATTGATTTTCACATTACTTTCATAAACTTCTAGAGTTTTTTTCCTAAGATTTTGCTGGCTTTAAATATTTCTTTATTATGCAAAGGTGTCTTCCATTATTCTCTATCTCACGTCTTCTTTTGTTTTTCCCTTACGAGGCAATATTTTGTTGTTAGCCATTCAGTCGTGTCCGATCTTTGGAGACTTCCTATGCCAACTTTCTCCATGCATTTACGTCCAGAATTTTCTCCTTCAATTCTGTAATATTCGACTTTGTATCGGCTTGGATGGTGTTAAGCCAACGTGTGCTTTGAACGAGACAATATACTACTTAGATATATAAATTTTCCAATTTATTTGACATTTATGTTGCTGAGTTTATGTTTTATTTATTACTATAGTTTGTTTTAAGTTCTTTAGTTTGGCCTTTATTCGTTTTAGTCGAATTTTCCTCTTCATTCATAAAACTTTCTAATTTTTCTTCTATGCGATTTGGCTCCTGCGCCGTCACAAGTCGTCGTCACAAGTCATCTGCAAAGTCTTTAGAAAATATGAATTGAAAATTAAAACCATCTTCTTTAGTTTTAAACTGGACGCTTGCGGAGGAAATTTTCTCTTGCTTGTACTGAACATAGGTACAAATAATTTTCTCAAAAATTTGAAAAAGCATGCGACTTTTGGCTTTACATTACTAACGTTAGAAGGCTGCTCGGAATTGGTAAAAAGCAAAAGCGATGAAAAGATTTGTAAACGTAACTAAAAATTTAAGAATATACAAAAATTTTGTTTCATCAGTTCAGGTTACTTAAAACTCACTACATACAAATATTAAAATATTTTGTATTATTATTATATATATTCTGTTATTACTATTTCATAATAATTTTATCTCCAGATCTTCAAACATCGTCGGGTATTAATATAAAAGGTAAGATAAATATCTCATTTCTGTTTGAGTAAGACAGACCGTCTGTAGACAAGTTTTTATTCTATTAATTTTCGACAGAGATTGTCAGCAATATTAATTCTGACCACAATCAAAAGATTCCTTGGTTGTTGTTCCATAAAGCTGGAATCTTCAATTAATAAAATTTCAGTTTTTGAAGTTGTCAATTTTTTTTTTTGGTTTTGTTCTATTCTGCTGCGGTTACATTATTCTTGCTTTCTGACAGACATTCTTATTAGTTTTGACAGTTCAATTAGTTTTATCAGTTTTAATAATTCCATCAGTCTCGTCAATTTCGATAGTTCTATTAGTCTTGTTAGCTTTAACAGTCTCATTGGAGTCACATCAGTCTCATCAGTTTTTACAATTCCATTAGTCTCTTTAATGTCGATAGTTCTATTATTCTTGTTAGCTTTAACAGTCTCAGTGGAGTCTCATTAGTCTCGTCAGTTTTGTTAGTTCTATTAGTCTTGTTAGTTTTAACAGTCTCATTCGAGTCTCATTAGTCTTGCTAGTTTTAACAGTCTCATTAGTCTTGCTATTTTTAACAGTCTCGTTCGAGTCTCATTAGTCTTTTTATTTTTAACAGTCTCATTCGAGTCTCATTAGTCTCGTTAGCTTTAACAGTCTCATTGCAATCTAATTAGTCTCGTTAGTTAAGAGACCCTCACTAATTTCAAAAATTTTACTTATCATTAGTTTCAGTAGCGTCGATAATATCATTAGTTTTAACACTCTTATTAGTCTCATCCGTTTCGATAATTTAAATAGCCTCATAAGATTAGGAAGTTCTGTTTATCTCATAATTCTTGTTAGTTTTAAGTGTTATTAGTCTCATTATTTCAAAAGTTTCATTATTGTCGTTGATTCTGATAGCCTCATAATCTCCTTAGCTTCGACAGTATCTCTGGGGTCTCGTCATCCTTGAAGTCTTGTCAGATTTGAAAGTCACATTAGTCTCGGTGGTTACATTACGCCGAGCATAAAGTTATGCAACGTTATCTAATATTCCATAACGCCTTAACATTAGATATAGGTAAGAAATTGGGGAAATACATAATGTACATTTAAAATTAATATAACGAAACAAACAAATTTCTAGTCAATCTTTTTGATCACATGACTGATATACGATTCAACGGACATGAATAATGACTACTCACTTGCAAATAAATGGTATACTTCTTAATGCAAATTACAAATGGATTTAAATGATGTGATATTCTGTCACCTCTTATATCAAGGGCAAATTGCGGTAATGCAACACTAAATACTGTTCAGTAGCATCAGAAGCAAATGATGTACCACAGCCATCGCGATTTTTAATCGTTGCAGAGCTATGACAAGACGTAATTTCGCCAATTTAAGAAATGACCAGATCTCTACATATTTAAAAGAACGTCTATTATAGATTTTTGTGACAGTTTCAAGAAATAGAATATCTTCATCAGTGATCAAAGTAATGTTTTCACGTGATAATTGCATCAATCGACTGTTGCATGTCGTTGATTGCAGGACAACATAGAAAGATGTCAGTGAGACAAATCGTTCACAATCTGACAGCCTTTACAGGGACAACAAAATGTCCTGGCGTGCTATAAACAGAAGATTTCGTGAAAAGTTACTTAATTTGAGAAGACCATTGTGATTTATGCTCTTCTACTTCTTCTTTCTTCTTCTCATATTTCCATGGATGCATCCCGATTCAGTGTGAATACTAATTCCTAACAGGTTGCCATCCAGAGAGAACCAAGGATACGCCACATTCCTTCTGACTTTAGAAAAGAGATATCTTCCATGGTGGTGGTGGCATTCTTGTTTGAGAAAGAATTATGATGAACGGGCACACAGATATACACATTTGTTAGGGTGACTCGGTAATTGTTCTACATACAAATAAAGTTCCGGATTCTGATATCAAACATTCAGCGGAGCTGTTGTCCCGAATTTAATTTTTATGACAACAATATCCGACCTCATTGAGTACAACTGGTAAACCAGTTAATGGAGAGTAAAGGTATTCTGCAAATAGAGAAGCCGTTCCAACCTCCTGATCTCAACACCATCGAGAATGTGAAAAACGCATTAAAGAACACGTCATAATACGTTAACCATTTTCATAGAGTTCCAAAGAACCCTTGTGGAGAAGCAGATATCATTGCCTCCAGAAGGTTATTACTACACTTGTCGAAGCATAATAAATCGTTTTTAGAAAAGTTTGGTTTACAGAAGTGAACATGTATCTTATTAAACTTATAAGTATCCCTGCATTGTACAATGCAAATATTTCCTTTTTCTATGTCTACGAACTAATGATCGTAAATTCCAATCTAATTCAAACATTCCTTTCGCATTTGGCCAATTGCCTAAAAATAAATGTTCATAACAAATTCACTTCCATTCTCTTACTTTTAATGTGAATTATGCTTAGTTTTACATATTTTTCTTTAATTTTGGACATTAGTGCACATTAAACATTACTCAAAACTGCTTAAAAGTTTTAAGTTAATAACTGGTAATTTATATTTATTTTATTTAGATATAAAATAAGCTATTAAAAGTGATCAACCTACTGAGACGTAACGACCAACGGCATCAGACATGTCTTTATGTGTTTTATGATGCAAAGATACCACAAATCCCGCTGCATCCAAACTATAAAGGATCTGAACGTCTGTCGTCTTGCGAATCAAACCCTTGGCTACGAATCAGTAGAAAAACACGGCGAGTATTTGTTTTCAGTTCAATTCAAATCAAAGTTCTCTGTGCGCGAGACAAAAGATTCACCATTTCGCAACATGCGGAGAATATCAAAAATAATACATGTACTTGAAATTTATTACATAATATGAAAAACTAGCTTTCTATTAAATAAACATGGCGGCTGAATGTACATTTTAAAATGAATTCAGACATTAAACCGAATCTGCAAACTTAAAAGGAAGAAATTCAGACCACTGAAAATATACAGTTCATGAGAGAAATATGAGCGATACACTGCGCAAAAATAATATTTAAAACAAATTACACACAAACGCAGTTTAATTTGAGCAGGAGAAACATTTTACAATTGTTTCGGTGGAAAATCAAGCGTCCACCATCGTCAGAAAATTCGTCCAAACTGATTTGTTGCCACTAAATCAAAAACGAAAAAGTGAAAAAGGCGAAACAGGTAACATAACAAAAAGCCTGATTTGTGTCGCCATCTATTGTGCAGAATGCTAAGTAAAAGGAAAAGGAACAATTATTGTTGGAAGAAGAAATTATGTTGATTGAAAGAGAGGTTTGTAATAAGAGGGGGGAAAAATTGTTCTCAACCGGCTCGTTGACTATTGTACAGGAATTACTGAAGATATGAAAGGCCTCGAAAAAATTGAGATCTGAGGGTGAACGGACTTTTTCAATTATTTTTGCATCGGCAAAACAGAAACGATGGCCATGTTTCCATGAGTGTTTTGCAATGGCCGATTTTTCAAAATCTTGTTTGTGAACGTACGATTGGTGCTCTTTGAGTCTGAAACGCAGGGCTCTACGTGTTTGGCCAACGTAGGACAATCCGCATTCACAGTCTATTTTATAAATGCCAAAATTATTGTGGTCAGGAATCTGGTCTTTTAGTTGGGTAACACCAAGTTTGTTACCTGGCTTGAAAATAACGCGGAAATTAAATTTGCGGAGGATGGAGGAGATTCTAGATGAAAGATTTGGCACAAACGGAATGCAGATTGTTTCTTTGGTGGGAGCCGTTTCTTGGCACAAAGTGGATGTGAACTTGGGAACTCTGGATAGTTTCTTTACTGCAAGGTTGATCACTGACGGATGATATCCCCGGTTTGAGGCGATGTTTTGCAAATGTGTAAGCTCTTTGGAGAGCGCTTGTTCAGAAGAAAACAATTTCAGAGCACGGGAGGTAAGCCAATGGAAAGTGCACATCTTTTGGGATTGTGGGTGTGCGGATTTGGCATGTGGTGGTAGGCAAATAGCACCCGGTTTGTGATGGATGCTGGTTTTGTAACCGGTCTCCGTTCGCGTAACCATCATATCCAAAAAGGCCAATTTCGAGTTTTTCTCCTCCTCGAAGGTGAACCAGATACAGTTGTCAACCGAGTTCAAAATTCTGGCTGCCAGTTCAAGGTTTGTGGCCAAATCAATCAACTAACATTTATCAACTAACAATAAATACTATCTAAAACAGTATTTTATCCAGAAGCAGACAATGTTATTTGTTTCCAATACGGCAAGATATAACAATCAAAACCTCCATAACGGACATTCTCGGCTGACGAACATTTTCTCAATTCCAGTCGCAAAGCTTCCTTTGCCTTACCACTTCCGTATAGCGGATACCACTAAATATCGTGTAGCTTCTTGGGTTGCAAGGTTTCAGCTATTCAGAGATTTTACTCCACCGTGAAATTATCATTTTTGTCGGAATGCTTACGGTTATATTTTAATTAATTATAAATATTTTATGATTACTAATATTTTGTATAGAAATAAAATACAGGGTACCAGGGAGGAAATTACATAAAAAGGTTAAACACTGGTAAAATAGCAATGAAAAAGATCACTCAAGCTTTCGGACGCATCAGCAGCAGTCCTTCATCAGGAGTAATGACGATGTTATGTTTCTGTCTCTTTTTTATACTTGAAATTTCTGGAAAACCCTTCATCAGAGTAGTCCCGCAGAATGGGAAAACCCAATGAGAACCAATGGGAGGCCTCCAATAGAATCATGGAAGAACCCCAATAGGGACCAATGAGAAACCCACACTGCGGGTTACCTAATTTGGGGATGTCTCATACATTTCAGAGTAAGAGTTGTTTATAAGTTTCTGGAAGTGGTTGTGATGTATTAATGGCTTTCCCGTGTAGTTTGTAAGTTTCCCAAGATTCTAAGAAGAGTCTACTATTCTTGTTTGTGATGTGACGGTGTAGTATTTTTGTTGAGTCCCAGTCGGGTTCGTGTCCGTGTTGTAAAGCGTGTTCTGCCAGACGTGAGGCTATGTCTCCTTTCGCGAGTGCTTGTTTATGACCAACTTGTTTTAAAGCTTGTTTATAAACAACTCTTACTCTGAAATGTATGAGAGATCTCCAACTTAGGTAGCCTGCAGTATGGGTTTCTCATTGGTCCCTATTGGGGTTCTTCCATGATTCTATTGGAGGCCTCCCATTGGTTCTCATTGGGTTTTTCCATTCTGCGGGACTACTCTGATGAAGGGTTTTCCAGAAATTTCAAGTATAAAAAAGAGACAGAAACATAACATCGTCATTACTCCTGATGAAGGACTGCTGCTGACGCGTCCGAAAGCTTGAGTGATCTTTTTCATTGCTATTTTACCAGTGTTTAACCTTTTTATGTAATATTTTGTATGCCAACGTAAAATTAACAATGCTTCGATAAATGACAACAATCGTGCCAATTTGTTATCAATTCCTCTCGGGAGCCATTTTGATGATGTGACGCGCATAATGAATTTAGACCTTTCGTCGTAGGCGACGGTCAAATTTTATTAATTGTTTACGTGTTAGAAAACGGGGCACGTTCGCTGGCATACTAGTGCGCACGCACGTAAACATGCACATACATGGAAAGAAAACGTTCCGAGCGAAATGCTGATTAAATGTACCAGGGGTATTGAGCCAAAAGGACAGTATAAATTAAATACGTGTTTTTTTTAAACATGTTAAATAGATTACTCTTTATTTTATAGCTATGTCCATATAAAAAGTAGCTGTATATCATTTTCTGGCTGATTTTAATTACCATAATGTTGCTCTCATAAATATTCGTGTACGTGTCCCAATAAATATGGATATGCATGAATGTGATATGGTTTGGTGGTTCGTTAAATCGTTAGTTCTATCTTAGACGAACTATAGTTCAATCTCTGGACGTAAATTATAAGAGCAAATATTAATGATCTTTTTTTATAAAACATATTCATCTATTTAATCGATTTGATTTCAATTCATGTATAAAATCTATCTATTTATTTGTTGATATCTCACAATGTGTACGAGTCTCTGCACATATTTACAGTGGACATACCACAAGATTTGTAAGTTTACGTGCATGTGTATAATGAAGATTATTGCCCTTTTTCAGGGGCAGTGCACGAATCCATAGTATAGGCTGTTGCAGTTCGTGGAATTCTCATGCACCTGTACACTCCAGTATGCACCACCTTCCAATACATATAACACCTAATGTTCTGAAGATACATAGTATTATATAAAATATAACATGTTATCAGTTTAAATAAATAAACCACACATGCAGTTTAAATAAATAAACCACACACACAGTTTAATTAAATAAATCGGTTTATAGCTATTTCGGAAGCGCGTTTAGGCTTCCTTCTTCAGAACCCTAGTTACACTAACGTGACATGCTAGAAAACCTATCGATGCCAAATTGCTAGTCCAAAATTAGTTCGGGTAAACCAGTTGTGGGTCCGTAGCCGCGTCTTTTGCTATGGGACGAATGAAGTTTCTCCAAATAGAGGACATATAATTGAACGGAAGCTGATAATTAACAGAACTGAAGACATTCCAGGGAATTAGTCATCGATATTTTGGTCATCTTTACTGCATCTTATATTTCATGGTTGTTTCAATTATACGTTTAATTTTGACAAAATTTTTTAATGGAATCCTATTTGCATATTGTATAACGACTGCACGCTTTGTTCCACGAAAACGAAACAAGTTTATTTTTTCAAGTTCGTAGATTATGATGATAAAGCATCCGATTACCTCGTGTCGCATTATGAACAATATGGTTTTGAAAATGACAAAACAAAACACAGAAAACGTAAGCTCGTATATTTCTTAATTTTAAAAGAAACAAACTAGTCGACACATTTTCTAATATGAAATAGAATTTTTGAACTTGTACCGATCTTCTGGAAAGCTCTGATTCATTGTAGGCTTGTTTGTGAATTAATTTATTTTTCAAATTATGAATATCTTCATTTTAATTAATTAGTACTGATGGAATTATTAAAACTGATAAAACTAATTGAACTGTCGAAACTAATAAGAATGTCTGTCAGAAAGGCAAGAATAATGTAACCGCCGCAGAATGGAACAAAACCAAAAAAAAAAAAAATTGACAACTTCAAAAACTGAAATTTTATTAATTGAAGATTCCAGCTTTATGGAACAACAACCAAGGAATCTTTTGATTGTGGTCAGAATTAATATTGCTGACAATCTCTGTCGAAAATTAATAGAATATAAACTTGTCTATAGACGGTCTGTCTTACTCAAACAGAAATGAGATATTTATCTCACCTTTTATATTAATATCCGACGATATTTGAAGATCTGGAGATAAAATTATTATGAAATAGTAATAACAGAATATATATAATAATAATACAAAATATTTTAATATTTGTATGTAGTGAGTTTTAAGTAACCTGAACTGATGAAACAAAA
>QLNU02013614.1:16625753-16641056 GCA_006491805.2 Dysdera silvatica
ATCATTTATTAAGCCTATTAAGAATTATGCTTAAGGAATATGACAAACAGATATTAGTGAAAAGCGTAGTTTTATCTGCTAAAATTTAAATTCGTTTTCACATGAATTTCTATATGATTTTGAGATAATCATGCAACTAATTTTAATATCTAGAATAAGCGAAAGTATATATTAATTACTAGTTTTAAAAAGTTTCATTACTAGCATTACAATGAAATGTATAGGGGTAAATAGAAAAGAATTAAGAATATTTGTTTATCTGTTGACAGCACTTTAGCACGGTTCGTATTTTTTAAACATTTGAATTCAATCTCTGAAAATCTTGTTCAAATGGCTGTGAATTTGTACTACGTTTAGAACCGCGTCATGGAATTTTCTAGGTAATATAATCTAATTATAATGAAATTCCCAGGAGGCTTCATTCCATAATAAAGTAATGGTATCTCTACCGATCCTTCTGTCAACTTAGTGCATATTTTTATCATCGTAGCTTGCTATATTTATGCACAAAATATCGATATCCACATACTTATTTATGCAACCCCAAAACATGTCTTTTCCTAAAAATTCAGGTAATGGTTAACCCTTTGGGAACGTTGCCAGTTTGATATGAATTTAGTATGAGTTTTTTTTGTTTTCATATCATTAAACGCTTGGTAGCCCACGTAAGTTGTTTTTTCCTTTCACTAACTTATGCTGCTGGGAAAACAGCAATAGGAGTTAAACTGAAAATGTGGTATTTGGCCCGGTTATTGAGTCTTGGCGTTTTTTCTTTTAAACGAACGCCACATAGGCCCTTTTTTTCACCAAAGGTTGAATAAATTATTTGAGCGGCGCAACCATAAATTCATCGGGGGCCGAACATAAATCAAATAACTCTTTTTTTTCTTTGACGAAACTGTTCTCGTTTAGGATCTAATTAGGCAGCCGGTCAAGGTAACGTATTATAAATAATAGCTTTTCCCCTCGAATAATAAAAACAGATATTAATCTTCTAAATTACGTCATAGTTGGAATAATTGATATCTTTTGGTGACATTTGCTTTTAATTGCCCAAAACTGCGATATAAATGATCTTTTAATATTCCACCACCTAACAACCCTTTGTGCACAAAAAAAAAATTTAATTAATTAATTTTTCTTTGACGCAAAAATTTTTGTTCCTTTTTGTATACAACGTAATCTCTTATCTTACGGCCCATTGGGTTATTTCATGGCAGTTATTAAATGGATCATGAAAAAAAGGTTTCTTAATTTTTCAATGTCAGAGGGTTCCGTTCTCGAAAATACGTTTCACACTATAATGCGTATAAAATCACTCGAAAGAATACGTCTGTCTGTCTGTCTGTCTGTCTATATTTAGGTAGGTGCATACGTATATGTGCATTTTTATGTGCGTGTATGTAAGCAAGCAGTCTTACGAATGGGATTAGGTAAACCGAGTGTCTTCTGCGTTTAGATTAGAAAGAATTTTTTTTTTTTATAATCTTGCGTCAAAATATTTTTTTTTTAAATTTCTGAATTTTCGAATGAACTATTGTAAGTTTTCTTTCGATCGTTTGAAAATTTAAAATAAATTATTAAGTTACAGCTGTTTCTTTCTTTTTACGGACTAAAATCAGCAAAATTGGTGGCCGTTTTCTCCTGGGTTGAAGAATTTATTGGCTCATATCTATTTTATTCTAGTGTTATTTTTATCAAACTAGAATTAAAATTTTGTTATTTAACCTTTCAAACTAATATTGATATAAAGTTAGGCATTGGAGAAGAAATTAACGACTGTGGATTTTATTTCACTGATAAGTCTTTATATTTTGAGTTTATGTAACAAAGCACAGTTGTTTTGTGATTTTATTCCTTTATAAATTGCAAAAATTTAGTTATTAGAATTCTGGAAGTTGAGACCATAGTATATGTACGTACTAAACAAATCCGCTATAATATATTTATATGACGAAAAACACTCCCTTAAAATTTAGTTAGAATACCAGGATTTCTGGGCTCGACGCCATACTAGACAGTAAGTTTATGTTAGATAAATAGAATTAGACATTTTCTGAAACTCTACAAATACGGTCCCGTTGTTTGCAGTCATAACTAAGTTGTATGTTTTGACACTACATCATAAATAAAGAAAGTATGTGTCATTCGATTGAAAACAAGTGTGCCATTGTTAATGTTAGTACAGCTGCTCTCCTGAATCTATGATCCATTCGAGTATTTGTTTCTACGAAAAATCCATACCCTTCCCTGTAGTTATGTGTTCACTACTATGCACACCACTATAAGCTATATATGACCTTAATGTCGTATCGCTAGGACCAAGAAGTCAGTCGATAATTCATGAATTACAACATTGCATTGTTAATCTTATGATCTTAGCTATTATGATGCAACCTACAACAAATATGTTGTGACCTTTATATAACTAGCGTATTTGTTCGCATTTTCGATATTTGAATCGTCGAGGAACTTTGACGTATTTCTACGTACATAATTATAATTTTCTTTTACAATAAAACATCCTTTTGAGATTTCACTTCAAATGGTAACTTTTAAGCACAAATATATATTAGTCTCATTTATTTTAAATTTAGCTGTAAGTCTTTTGAGAAAACTCTTCATATTTTTTTCCTAAAAATACTGTTGAAATGCTATTTATTTGACTTACAAATGAGTGGAAAGGGGGTGGAAGACGCTTTTTCTGGCACACATTGATAATATAAATGAATTTCAGTAAATATATAATAAGCTGTTATCAAAGGAAGAAATCTTTAATTGATACTTATTAAATTTTAAAATTTACAATGTATGGGAATAGTTTTAGAAGCTTTCTGAAGTTTCAAGTTTCCGATAATTTAATAGATAGCATAATTGAATATTAATGTACGAGAAATTTTTACCATCATGGCTGATGATGTGGCAATATTAGATGATAAATTTCTCGCAAAGAAAAGGATAATTTCCCGGTGCCTGGTGGAAATCGAACCCATGATTTCTCGGTATCACTCTTGGTATTAAGCTTTATATTAATTTGCAGAGGGGAGGAAGACGGGTCGTCTGTTGTTTAGTTGGATGAGCCTTTGTCCGGATACCAAGTGATCGTGGGTTCGGTTCCCTATGAGCATCTTGAAACCATTCTTTTCTTTTCGAGCAATTTATCATAATTGGGTACGTTTTTAAAAAAGTTTAGCAGTGAGCATTAATTGAAAATCAGTTATCGCTAATATTCCGTGCATGAGGATATATTTATAATTTTTGAAAGCGTTATGGAAAATCTTTTGACTAATAGGGGTTTCCTGTTTTCGTTTGCATTCTTTTCAGGTTTTTCCCATCTGCGACTAGAACCATCTGGTGCCTTGCATGCCTTCTTCACTGGAGATAGTTTTTTCATCACATGCTTTGCTCGTGAAGATAGTGGAGCCACGCGACTTACGTGGCAAGGTCCAACGGGAAAAGATATTACAGTTAGCAAAGGCAGGTGAGTGTCAAAGTACCTTCATTGATTATAGTTCTCATTTGCTTTTCTCTCGTAACTTCTTTACGAGACAACTGAAATGGGACAAAGAATTCAACGTGAATTCCAAAAGACGGAACATTAAGCAAACGTCAAAATTAAGGGGAAGTCGAATACAAACTGTAATTAACTCGCTAAAACTCTGTAAATTAACAGAAAAAGTCCTGGCAGCTGACTTATCACGTAATATAACTGATTTTGATCCTTTTTTTTTTTTACAAATTTTCCGTTTAATGAAAAAACGCCGGCTGGTGGTATGAATTGGTATTTATTTTATTCGATAGGTAAGTCTTTAATTAGATACCCCACCTAGTGGTATGAGTTGGTACTTATTCATATTATAATTACATCCACTGTGCTTTCCATGTTAATACAAAGAGGTCTTATTTTCTGATCCCGGAAGCGGGCTCCACGATCTGTTGGTTCGTAAGCGGACGCTCTAACCGTTAGACCGATGATTAGCTGATAAGATCCACCTAAACTCTCTGCTTAAATCGATATACAAAGCCCAAACGTTTCCTTCCTAGTACGCATGCGTCCAACACAGTGTTGCTAAGAGAGCATTTGTAAAGCAGACTAAATGCATTTTCAATGAAAGACAGATTTCGTCCTTCTGGAAAAACCGAAAAAGAGTAAATTAACAGGCATTTTTTAGAGTGTAAAACTTAGAAAATCATAGACCGTGAATTTAGCTACAAAAAATTGGAGCATTGATTTTCTTTGTGTGATAGATAAGCCATCCATGGCAATATTATTCTAGAACAAAGGTTCAAAAGAAACGTTATAGTTCCTTCGAAAAATTTATGAAACGTTAGAGTTCCTTCCAAAAATTTAGGAAGCTTTAGAGGTCCTTCCAAAAAATTAGGAAGCGTTAGAGTTCCTTGCAAAAATTTATGAAACGTTAGAGTTCCTTCCAAAAATTTAGGGAACGTTGCTTTACGTTCTAGATTAAATGGACTCCTGATTCAAGGTAAAACATATGGATTCTACTTCAGATAACACAACACATTTGAGACGAAAATAACGGCTTAACGAAACTAGGCAACAAGCAATTCCAAAAAAACTGACATTTTAACTAAATAAATGAATTAGATATCCAAAATTGAAGCTGTTAGAAGTAAGAGCGAACGTCGACGTTCGATGTTTTCAAAACATTAAAGTTTTACTTTCAATGTTTTCAACACTGATGGCGACTGACCAATGTTTTGATATTACTGAAATTTTCACTGCAATATTGATTTTTTTTTAATAATTCAATATATTTACAATCTAAACTTCGATTTCGACAATTTAATCTTCGATTTCGAAATTTAATCCTCGATTTCGACAATTTAAACTTCGATGTCGACAAGTTAATGTTCGATTTCGAAAATTGAGTATTCGTTTTCGACATTTTAAAATCGTCGTTCTGATATATCGTCCAGAATCACTAAGTCAAGGTCATCTATGTTCAGTTTGCGTTTTAAGCGACCACATATGCTCGCTTATTGTGTATTTATAAATTAGCCCTGCTCTCGGCTCCGAAGGTCGCGAAAGCCTGAAAAGTACATACCCCAAATATCGCTAAGCAATCCATCGTTTTAAATATAAATTACAGAGACGATGGGTTACCATGTCCCAGAAAACTAATCAAAACGTATTTGGGATCTGCAAGTGTATTTGATATATATATTTTGCAAAAGGGTTGCTGGTATCTAACTGGAAGGAGACCCACACGCTGAACGTATGTGACGATGTGTGGAACCGGCCAGGCCAGTAACCTAGTGTCCTACCCCGCCTTCAAGTGGTGCAGGCTGAGCTTTCTATTTATGTGGCAAATTAATATTTGCTACACGGATAGAAAGGCGGAAGGGGAGGGCTAATTCACCAACCCGTCTAGCCAGCGTGGTGAAATTATGGCTAATTCCTCCATTATGTTGACACACCAGAAACCATGGCCCCTAGTCTCCAGGTGCTGGAGTGCTCCTGATCAAGGCAGCGGTCAGTGTGGCATGAAAGCAGGGGGTGCTAAGAATCACTGGAATGGCCCAGGCTGCCGTTTGTTATTGACCTTGGCTACGTTTAATGGACGATCCCTTGCTTCTGAAGCAAAACTTCAGGAATTGGAAGAAGAACTTGACAAGATCAAATGGGACATTGTAGGACTCAGTGAAGTTAGAAGAAAAGGTGAAGAGTTGGTGGAACTTAAAAGTGGACATTTGTTTTATTATAGAGGAACGGAAACTGGAAGAACAAGTGGTGTTGGCTTCTTAATCAACAAAAGAATTAAAGACTACCTTCTTGAAGTCGAAAGCACGTCAGATCGAGCAGCGAGGCTCGTTGTTCAACTAACCCAGCGATACCAACTTCAGATAGTACAGGTATATGCACCAACATCAAGCCATACCGACGAAGAGGTTGAAGAATTTTATGAAGAAATCAAAGAGTTACACACCAAAGGGAAACAACATATCAAGCTCATCATGGGGGATTTCAATGCAAGAATTGGACAACAGGAACAAGGAGAGACATCGGTTGGTAAATACGGATATGGGGAAAGGAATGAACGTGGCGATCAACTCATCGAATTTGCAGAAGCTGAAAATCTTAGCATCATGAATTCATTTTTTAAGAAGAAACCGCAAAGAAAATGGACATGGAAACACCCAAATGGGGGAACTAGTGAAATTGACTATATCCTGGCAAACAAGAAATCAATTATTGAAGATTGCAGTGTACTGAACAGATTTAATACTGGAAGTGATCATCGAATGGTGAGATGTAAAGTGCACTTAAATACTAAATTAGAACGACAGAAGCTCATTAGGAAACAAGTAAGTAAGAGGGTGGATTTAAAGAAATTAAAAGAAAATACCGAGGCATTCAAGTTGGAATTAAAAAATCGCTTTTCTGCACTGGAAGGACTTATTGATGAAAGTGATATCTCAGAAGCAAATGAAAACATTGTTAAGACAATAGTTGAAACTGCTGGGGAAATTGGTGGTGTAACCTGTAAAAAGCACAATAGCAAATTATCTGAGAAGACGAAACAGCTCATGAAAAGGCGAAGAGATATGAAGGTGGACAATCAAAATACCAGTTCCAGGATTGAGTACATAGAACTTTGTAAAACTCTGCGCAAAAGCATGAAAGAAGACATAAGAAAATTCAACTGTGAGCTAGTAAGGAAAGCCATTGAAAATAACAAGAGCCTTAGGGTTGTTAAAGGAAGTTTATCTGTTGGGAAGAAACACATCATTGCATTAAAAGGAGAGGATGGCACCGTAACAAGAAATAGGGAAGAAATACTTAGAAGAGTTGAAGAATTCTACAAAAATCTATACGAAAGTAACAGTGGATTAAACGAAGACATTGAAATAGTCGAAGGAACAGCTCCTAAAATCTTAAAAGAAGAAGTTTCATTTGCAATAAAAAGTATGAAGAAAGGAAGAGCCCCTGGTGATGATGGTATTACATTAGATATCCTAAAAGAAGCTGGAGAATATGTAGAAGACATACTTGCAAAATTCTTTACCAAATGTCTTAACAGCGGTAACATACCAAACCAATGGGATTCTGCAACAGTAATTCTTTTGCATAAAAAAGGTGATAAAGAGGATTTGAAAAATTACCGACCAATTAGCTTGTTACCTGCTATTTATAAAATCTTCACAAAAGTGCTAACACATCGCCTGCAGAAAAAATTAGATGCAGCTCAACCAAGAGAACAAGCTGGATTTCGAAGTGGATTCAGTACAGTGGACCATATTCAAGTATTAAGAGAATTAATTGAAAGAACACATGAATATGAACTTCCATTGTGTGTGGCATTTATTGACTATGAGAAGGCCTTTGACTCTATTAAAACATCAGCAGTCATCAACTCTTTAAGATCAACAGACATTGAGGATGTGTACATTGACATGGTGAAACGTGTGTATAAAAATGCAAGTGCAAAATTTCGGTTACATAAAGATACCAAAACTATCAAAATTGGTAAAGGTGTGAGGCAGGGAGATACCATTTCTCCAAAACTTTTTACTTCAGCTTTACAGATGATTTTTCAGCAGATAAATTGGAATAACAAGGGAATAAAAATAAATGGTGAATATTTAAATCATTTGCGGTTTGCTGATGACATTGTTATTTTTTCAACGAACCCATTAGAACTCCAAGACATGGTACAGGAGCTCTCAACTAGAAGTAAAGAAGTTGGACTCAAGATGAACCTACAAAAAACTAAGATCATGTTCAATAATTTCGTAGAGGAAACAAAAATACAAGTTGACAACATTGAGCTAGAAATTGCTGATTCATATATTTACCTTGGCCAGCTGATTTCAATGGATGGCAACATTATGAAAGAACTCAACAGACGTATTAAACTTGGCTGGAGTGCATTTGGAAGAAACAGTTTTATCCTGAAGGGGAAATTGCCTTTGTGTCTAAAAAGAAAGGTCTTCAACCAGTGTGTATTGCCAGTCCTCTCTTATGGATCAGAGACATGGAGTCTAACAGTTGGAGCAATACGAAAGTTACAGACAACGCAAAGGAGCATGGAGAGGTGCATGCTTGGAATAACTAGGAGAGATCGAAAAAGAAACACTTGGGTGAGAGAGCAAACTAGAGTAGAGGACATCATTGTTAAAGTAAAAGGGCTGAAATGGCGATGGGCTGGGCATATTGCAAGAAGAACTGATCAACGATGGACAACAGAAATTCTGAACTGGATTCCAAGAGACCACCGAAGACCTAGAAAACGTCCTCAAACTAGATGGGTGGATGAAATAAGAAAACAGGTTGGGGTGACGTGGAAGCGAATTGCTCAGGATAGACTTGTGTGGAAAGCATTTGGAGAGACCTTCATCCAGCAGTGGATAGATAATGGTTGAATATGATGATGATGATGATGATTTTGCCAAAAATACTACTAAGTATATATAAAATGCAAAAATCAAAAAAAGAAAAAGTGTTTGAGAGTGTGTTAAATGAAAGAGGTTTGTGATAGAATTAAACTAAGGGGAAAAATTAATATAAAAAATAACAATTCAATTAAAAAAAATATACACTCAGAAATATATAATGTAACGTAAGCATACAGCCTTAGAACCATCGTCAGGGCCTTTTCCAAGACTTCATGCTTGGCGCCTTTTCTGGAGGTATGTCGCAAAATACAAGCAAAGCATATTTGTTACATGTATAAAGCGAGATACCCAAGGCCCAAAGGTGCCAAAAAACAGAACAAGAAAAGCTATAACTAACGGCAAATATCAAAAAGAAACTAGGAATGATCAACTGCATAGAGCATCCGACAATATTAAATATACAAAAACAACTCTGATTATAGCATATGCACAACAAAATATTCAAAACAAAACAAACACCTATCATAATTCATATTCAACAAAACAATGCAATGCATGCAGCATCAAATTCAACAAAGCAGACATCTACCATACTACACAGTCACTAGGGAAATATATAGACAAAATGCAAAGCAAGGAAGTACAATCACACTTTTCGAAGAAGGTAAAAAGAGCCGAATTATTTTAAAATATGATGATGTGAAGTAGTTATTTATGTTGATGTGAAGTAGGCATCCTATTACCATATCATCAGTAGTTTGAAGCTTATTGTGATATTGGCATGTAAAGAAAAAAGTACTTACCCCAGATAGCCAAAATCGTCCTCGGGTCGTCCAAAGGGCGATCTTTGCTATGTGGGACGTAGAAATGAAGAAATTTCTTAAGGCCCTGATTGGCTGAACACTATAGCGGAAGATGAAATTAACAGACAAATCGAAGAAATATAACTACTTATTTAGTTTCGTATTAACCCACGCTCCGAGTAGCAGCACCTCTGTTTAGGGTTATAAGTTTACTGTCTTTTGGCATGTTCTAATAGAAGGTGGCGACGTGAAGAAACAAACATTTATATCTGAATACATATATATATATATGCGTTTTAGTAAGGGGACCAGATTTCCAAGACCTGAATCCGGGACGCTAAATTTGAAAATATAGGCCTACTTTGACGGGGGAGGGGGACTCACAGATCAGTTGTCACTTGTATGGAAAAAGCAATGTATAAACACGTGACTTTTTTTGATCTCGGACCCAAACGCAGGAACTCATTTACTTTGGGGTGGGGAGGAGCTGAACCTCACTTTATAATGTCCTTGCTCGGACCCAGAACGTGCATAAAGATCTATTGAAAATATATTTATTCATGTAAGATATTATTACCCTTCACAGGGATAACACAATTGCCAAATATGGTCAACACAAGAAAGCCTCCGGGGCGAGAATTTTGTGAGTTTTCGTGGGGGAATTTATTATACAATAATTTTTGCCACCCACGTTTTAATTACAGCTCAAACTAGAGCTTGTGTAATTTTGGAGAAAAAGAGACGCTTTCCCCATCCTGGATTCGAACCAGGGTCCCTCCGTTTAGCCCGGAGTGTCTTGGACCGCTAGACGAATGAGGACAGGAAACAACGCTCTCTTTCTCCGTATGTAAAGGTGTTAAGGTATTATTACCCTCCGCAGGGATAACACAATTGCCAAATATGGTCAACACAAGAAAGCCTCCGGGGCGAGATTTTTGTGAGTTTTCGTGGGGGAATTTATTATACAATAATTTTTGCCACCCACGTATTGATTATAGTACCACGTATGTATTAAAAAAAAACTCACAAAAATCTCGCCCCGGAGGCATTTCTGTGTTGACCATATTTGGCAATTGTGTTATCCCTGTGAAGGGTAATAATATCATACATCCTTATATACGGAGAAAGAGAGCGTTGTTTCCTGTCCTCATTCGTCTAGCGGTCTAAGACACTCCGGGCTAAACGGAGGGACCCTGGTTCGAATCCAGGATGGGGAAAGCGTCTCTTTTTCTCCAAAAAGAAAAAAGCTCTAGTTTGAGCTATAATCTATACGTGGGTGGCAGAAATTATTGTATAATATATTTATTCATACATTAATCAGAATAATATCCTGTTACATGCAATACCACCGTTATTATTTTAACAATTAGAAGCTCCTTTTCCAACAAAAAAAAATGAGGTTCTAACCAAAATTTCTCTTCCCTGTGACAATTATAACAAGAACAATTTTTAAAGCAGGATAAATCGTTAAAATTTCGCCGAATCCGGCACAAATTGGCATCCCGAAGGGACTTCGAAAAAAAAGTTCAAAGTCCGGGACTGTCCAGGAAAATCGGGACGTCTGGTCACCTAAGCTTTAGGTATATGCTAAAATTATTTTTTTTCGGCTATGTAGATGAGAAGTTTCTTTATTTGTCTATTGTGCAACGATTTTGCAAAACCATTATTTTTTAAGAGAAATATGACTTGTTGAAGACTATCAATTGTAATATTTCTATTATTACAAATTCTTGAAATTCCCGTTCCCATGGTAATTATAACGTTCTTGAAGATGACGTTAGAATTTGGAAAGGTAGTTGACTTTGAAGTTTAAGTCTATTCTTTTGTCATAGACGCTGCTAATAAATGTGTTATTATCGGTAACTTAAATCTTGATATCCAGGAAATGAAAGTTATTACTATGAAAGTTATTACTGTATTCTTATGATACGTTATATATCTGAGTGTGTATATATATATATATATTTAATCCAATGGTTATTTTTTATATTTTTCCTATTACTTTAATTCTATCAAACCTCTTTTATTTAACTCTTTCAAACGCTTTTGCTTTTTTTTTGGCATTTTTCATTTTATATATGCTTTTGCTAATTTTTGCATTATGTCTTGTCTATTACATAACAGTATCTCAAAGCGCGCTATACTTAGATAGTTTTACATAATTTTAAATTTATTTCTTCTATATTTTCCATTATTATATTTTTATAAATTTAAAATTTTCTACATATATATAGCCTCTCTCTATATATTGGAACTCTACCGATAAAATAAGAGGGATTGTTGGGGACGCCAAATAAGGCATGTTTGTCCATATCCCCGTGTCCGCAAAGGGTCCGGTTTGGCTGTAGAGCGTAACTACTGTTTACGTCTATCACGTTGCTACGTAGCCAATTGCATGAATTAAATGCAATTTTGGATACACAATTTAAATGATTGAGCGATTAATGAAGTAGAGACAAAGAAATCCGGAATTCCGTTTCCTGATTTTGATCTGTGTTACTGTTTAGTGAAAATAAGCCTAAAAACGCCTTTCTTTTAACACACAGGAAAATAATTGAGAACTGCCAAGTATGTATAACAGGTGAAGAACATCAAAATAAGCATGTTTTTATCAGTGAATTATTTTTTTTCCAAAAATTAGCCGTCCGGGCACTGCAGCGAATTTAGTATTTGCATCCACCACATTCAAGGTTTCCACAAACGGCTACAATGCACCATTTCACTCATTTTTAAAATTGTTTAATCTTAACAGAGGTCGGACTTTTTCTGGCGGTTTTTTAAAATCAGTTAAATTCACCGGAATTGTATGTGTAGAATTCATACAATCGCACCTGAAGCGGCGAATTCTACACATACAATTCTGGCGAATTTGACTGATTTTAAAAAATCACCGGAGAGAGCCCGACGTCTGTTGACATTAAATAATTTTAAAAATCTTTGAAATGGCGCATTGTAGCCATTTGTGAAAACCTTGAATGTGGTGGATGCAAATACTAAATTCACTGTAGTGCCCGAACGGCTAATTTTTGGAAAAAAATTCACTGAACAAAAAATGTTTATTTTGATATTTTTCACCTGTTACACATACTTGGCAGTTCCCAACTCTTTTCCAGTGTGTTAAAAAAGGCATTTTTAGGCTTATTTTCACTAAACAGTAACACAGATCAAAATCAGAAAACGGAATTCCGGATTTCTTTGTCTCTGATGTATTATTAGCTCAATCATTTTTCAAGGGCTGGACACACTGTAACAAATGGGCGAAGTCACCTGTAGAGGAAAATGGTTTTAAAGTTTTAAAGGCTAGTTTTAAAGTTTTAAAGGCTAGTTCTCCCTCATTCCTTTAAGACATAGGCTCTCAAAATGAGGTAGGCGTAAACATTGGGGTAGGCGAACAAGTTATCACTTTATTCCTTTTTGTGAGTTGAAGTTCATAGCTCTTCTGTACTTTTTCCAAAATAAAAAGAGGCAATTTTTACTCTAAATTCGTTCTCCTCGCCTCACTCGTCCCATAGTGTCTTTGGCTGTTCCCATCGACTTATCGTTGAGAACAAGGTTTTTGAACAATGTCCAAAATCAAATTCCGCTTAAAACTGTCAATTGAAAATGACATGTCTGTGTATCTCTCTGAAAGGGTTCCCAGAATTGATTTACTTATTGAAAAGAGCCAAGCTCATCCATCTCATTAAATGCGTAATTATGCATTGACTAAATTATAAAGAAATACTACTTGTCTGTTATATATTCTATGGCATCCATGCATTTTATATCGCATTCTTCTCAGAGGGTACGCCAAAACATTCGAATAGGACGCGCGGTTACGTGAGAGAAAAGGTTTGAAAATCCCTTGCTTTTTTAAAATATAATATAATGGAATAGAATACATTTTTATTCAGCCTAATTGTAATCTTCGCGACACGTTCTCTTACGATTATAGTTTTGAAGTTAAAGATGTTGACTGGAGGTTAAGCTAGAAATGGAGGAGAGAGAAAAGTTGTAGCTTGTAGCATGGCCACTCTCCAGATGAGTAACGTATTACAATCATGTTGCTTTGATATTTTGGCGCATTGTTAGAAATACAATTATGAAGAGAACTTTAATTTTTTTGTTAATTCATAGCTTCATTTGAGAAACTGTGATAACGGCCGGAATGAAGCATGGGTTGGAGAAGGTATTTTAATTTAAATTAAACTCATAACTAACTTTTGGAATGAGAATTACTGTAAATTTTATCTGTGAATTTTTGCTGTGGTTTTGGCGTGTTTCTGATGCGTAAATGCTGGTAACACGAAGGTATGTCCTCTATTGGCATTAGAGAATGAGAAGGGAAATGCGCGAGGTTGGCGATATTGAGAAATTACAAGTTGTGGTAATTTGCGTGTTTTTAATTAGTTATTGCTTTTGCAATTCGGACATGTCTCTTTGTTGATAGTACACAAGGAAGAAAAGACGTGAGGGTGGGGAGGCTTCACCACGTAATTATCACAGTTTTGTCTAGGAATAAAACGTTGCAAGGTATTAAATAATTTTAATTTAATTGTTTCTTTTCAGTTAGAGTCAAGCATTTTCTGAGATTTTAATGTATACGGAAAACCCCAGGAGGCATGAGAAGTTTCCTTAGAGATCGTGAAAAAGAATTTGTTTGCGCGAAAGATGCTTCTATATGATCTTATTTCAAATTTTATTATTTACTGTAATTTAAATATAATGACCGAACTGTCATTTTATCTGAAATAAATTAATGTTTTTAGGATAATTCAATATTATTGTATTTACCTTACTTCGGTGTCCATTAAACATATTTAGTTGGGATTTTTTCTTTAAACACCTTTAATGATTTCCTTTTATGATTTCTTTTTAAATTAAAGAATCAATGGTTTTTAATTATAAACAACCACGTTCAAAAATCTATATTTTTCGATATCTTTTTCAATAAGAAAACATCAATTAAGCGAATTTGATCATTTTAAAATGAAAACGACCATGATTTTAGGTTAGAGTTTCTCAGTCTACGGGCCACGGTCCCAAAGCGGGCCTTAACATCAATTATGCTAAGTCGCGAGAGATTTTCATAGAATTTTTCATTTTAGTATTCTAAGCATTTTTTCCTGAATAAATATTTTATCGTGGGAATATTCCGAGAAGAATAAAAGCTCCGAATCCATCGGAAAGCTCAGATCCAGAACACCTAAATAATATCAGCGCAGCAACTGTCAATGACAAAGCTGTGTATTTTTAAATATGTGAGTTGTCGTGGATGATTAAGAATTTTCAGACAACAAAATAATTAGCATTCTAAAAAGGGTGTACTTAGCATTCTGATTTGCCTAAAAAGGTGCTTGCAAGTAGATTATAATAACGTGATGTTCTTAAAACTGGATTAAATAACATCTATGTCGTAAATACCAGTGGACAAGCAAGTGTACCAAGAAAGTGTGAAAAAAATCGAAGGAGTGTATTGATACTCTTTATGATTATGCCATAATTAATTATTAATACTGATGATAGTTTAATGTATGAACTTTTTTATAGAATGGAAGGTATTTACGAATAAATTAATAGAGACTAAGCCGTCGTCTTGTAAATAGAGAAGTTACGGAGCGACTCCTCCCTTAAGAAAATATTTTGCCGGGATACAGCCTCGTAAAAGTTAAGAAACAATATGTTTGTTTATAAACATTTTTAAACTTTGATGGAAAGTCCAATAAAAATCGATATTTAGAGACAGATATTTTTCGAACATTAATGGTATTCGTCAATGTCGACATAGATGTTAAGTATTCATGTTTTTCTATAGATTCTTATATATACTAGTAAGCATAAGCGCCTATATGGAGGACAGAAATGGGATGGAGTCCCTTAGCCATTCAAATTTTTGATTTGCCTAATTCTGCTATGCATTTACTTTCAAAAGTTTTACAAGTACATTTTAAAATAAGGTACTTTTTAGCTCATTACTAATTGTCAAGCAGTATCAATTATTTTTGTAGCATTTTAGTATTACGCACAATTACTGAAATATTTGACAGTCGTGAAAATGTGGTAATAATTTTTCTTAGGCCCCAATAAAAATTTTCCTATTGGCGTCCATGTTAGAAAGCTGTAGCAGCGATGTCTGGCTGAATTTAAGAATTTCAATATT
>QLNU02013614.1:16648559-16695233 GCA_006491805.2 Dysdera silvatica
CCGTGGATAAAATACATTGGTTCAATCTAGTGCTTTAAGAAGGAACCGAATGATAAAAGAATAACCCTCAATGGCTGAAATAATGAGTTTAAGCTTACGTGACAAATTTTCACATCGATCCAGTTCAGAACTAAAGGCCCATGACTTACACGGAATGATTCATAATTGATTCCATCGTCGCGTCTTAAAGCTTTGTACAGGGTCCTAGAAAAGTCAGAATCCGGTCAATAACTTTTGAACCAAGACAGATATTGCAAAGAAAGTTAGGTATTGGTATAGTAAAATGACTATGCACTATCAGATGAGATGAATAGCAGCGCCCCTGGTGGCGAATTGAGGAAGTTAAAAATTTTATTTTGAAAAATAATGAAGATGAGGAAATATTTTCAATTAGAAAGTTGTAGAGCATCCTACAGTTAGTAAGCAAAATATACGGCTTACATGCACTATGTACACGTACTGCCACAAAGTAAGGTGTTCCGAATGTTTCAGTACATCGCTTTCAATTGATGCTTTCTGATAGCTTAAAAGTTGAGTTGAAGTTTTTATAGGAATGAGATTATGGTTTTTTTTTTCCTTTAACAACTTCAACTCAATCTCTAACGCGCTAGAGAGCATTAACTGAAAGCTATCCATTGAAACTTCTCGAACACCTTACTTTGTGGCAGTACATGTACTTAGTGCATGTGAGCCATATGTCTTTTCTTACCAACTAAAGAATGCTGTATAACTTTCTGATTGAAAATATTTCTATATCTTTATAATTTTTGAAATAAATTTTTTAAGTTCCTTAATTCGCCACTAGGGACGCTGCTGTTAATCTCATCGTATGGAGCAGTGTTTCTCAAAGTGTGGTCCGCAGGATTATCACCAAATTTCAGAAAAAAAAAATGAACTAGAAATTGCCGGCATAGCTAGAATTCAGGTTCTGGTGAGATATAAAGGATTCCTCATAAATATTACTTGATATAAAACTGCAACGTGCTTTTCGATCAATTTAATACCAGTCTCTTTGCAATTTGGTTTAAATAGTAGTCCATGTACTACACCATTCTGCGAAATAACTGGCAACAGTAATATATACGTTCGTAAAGAGATTATATATTGTCGTTCGTAGCTCAGTGGGTAGAGCCTCCGCCCGGCAAGTGGAAGGTCGTGGGTTCAGGCCCCACCGAAGGCAGAAATATTTATTTTCTTTCGAACGTTTCACCATCTAATCACGCCATACCATCGGCGTTGGTATCACTACGCCAATAAACGTTGATTAATATTGTTGTTTAATTTAATCTGCGTAGTGTTCGATTTATATAAATGCATAGTTGGCAACTTTAATTTCAGGCAATGTATTTTTTTTAACGGGGTTGGGGAAATCCCCCCGATGATCCGTGTTTAAAGTGGTCCGTGAGTGACCAAAGTTTGAGAAACACTGGTACTGTGCATTAGCGCTCAGTTGGCGCGTGATACCGTTAGCAGACGGGTTAGTCCATTGCAGTTTAGGGAAGGCCGTCTTGGAGGAACTGGTTTTTCCCACATGAAAAACCAGTTTCGGCAAGACGCCCTTCCCTAAACTGCAATGGACTAACCCGTCTGCTAACGGTATCAGGCGTCAGGTCTGCGCGAACGCACAAATAGAGCATAGTCATTTTACTATACAAATACCTAACATTAGTTGCAATATCTGTCTTGGTTCAAAAGTTATTTTCTGCATTCGGACTTTCCTGGGAACCCTATATATATGGAAGATAAAGAGTTATTACCCTGACTGAGTGTAAATCTGGGAACCCTCCGTTAGTGCCGGAAACGAAATTTGAATTCCTATCCCAATTTTAACATTACAGGGGAAATTCGCAGTCTGATTGGCTACTATCAAAACTACGTCATGCTGTATTGGCGGGAGAAATAAGAGGTAAAGCAAAATTTCGCCAAACACAAATTTTATTTGGACAGTAAACGATAATCTCGTGGATAGACTTATTTTATTTTTGTCCCATTTCCGCAATTTGGTATCTGCTGAAATGGCGTCATCATTGATAATAATCGGTGATTCAACATTTCAACTATTTCAGGCATAATTCGAAGTCTATCCGAATGGACAGCGAGGGGTTCACCTCAAAGTAGTGTGGGTCTCCCCCACTAATCTTTCTCTGTTAGAGGTAAAATTATTTGTTTTCAGGTATGATTCAGCGATCATTCTGGCAATGTTAAAAAAACAAAAACAGCGATGCTGTGTTTTCAATATCCGTTATTATTTCTTCTATAATACGACGATATAACACGCGACGCAAAATTTGTCATTTTTTCGCCAATACAGTGTGATGTCGTTTTCAGAGCAGCCAATCAGACGGGCGAATTTCCCGTTAATATTAAAATTCGGGTACGAATTCAAATCTCTCGTACCTATCGGAATGCCTTAATCATCAGGCCACCTATATAATGCTGAAGTTTGCGCTAATATGCGTGTGTGCCAAAAATTATTAGTCATATCAATCGCCTACGAAAAATTCCAAAAACCGGGGTCGGGTGGCTTTACATATTGACCGGTTTGGAAATTGTTCCAACCCTGTGAATGGTAATACTACCCAATAAAATCTCAAATACAAAGGAAAAAAGAGCATTGTTCTTTCCCTGGTGGCCTGAAGGCTAAGGCAACCTGGTAATAATGGAGGGTCCCCAGTTCGACTCTGGGTAAAGACTATGGCTCCTTTACTTCTATATATATATATGAAGCTATAGTTTGAGCAAATTACGTGTGTATAAAAAATTATTAGTTTTATGTTAGGACGTTAAATATATTATTTATTTGACAAAAATGCTACATATATTTATAAAAGTACGAAGTTTAACATTTAATGTGGGCCTCCTACCAAAAAGTTTTGTTTAGGAAATATTCCCTTATATTTAGTTAATAAAAAAATTTAGGTTTCTAATTGGACTAGTAGCTAAAATCTTATATATTTAAAATTCTGAAATTGATCGCCAAGTAAATAGGAGCCATCTACAAATTGAAAAAAAAAATAGGTAACACATTAATTAAATTTTGAGTTCGTGTGTCATTAGAAACAAATTTTTATGTGCAAAATTATATGTTTCAATTATTAAGTGTTTAGTATTATATGTTCTATTTTTTCCCAGAAATCCCTTAATGTTGGCATTATTTCCCCAAAAGTAGTCGCCAAAACAGCGATAAAAGTGTATAAGCTATGGAATTAATTATTAATTAATATTTAATCTTTTAAATATTTTAAAATTAATAAGTGAATGAGCTTTGAAATTTATTATTAATTAATAATTTTAATGACACCGCGAATATTCTACCTGGAAATAGGAAATTTCTTTCATGTGACTAACTATATGCAGGACAATATTTTTACAACTGAACGTTTTTTAAATAAAATAAAAGGTTAACCCCGCACTTTTATACATATTTAACATCCCTACACTATTTGATCATTTTTTTATTCTGAAGTTTTTTCTACAACTAACAATTACTTTGAATCACCCTGTGTAGAACTAAGCCGAGAAAGTAACGAAATATACATGTAGATTACTCAAAGATGAATCTGGATCAGATAGCAATGCAGGATCGGAAAAGACATCTGGATCAGATAGCAATGTAGGATCGGAAAAGACATCTGTATCCTCTAGATGGCGTTGATCGTCCATATACATGGCATTTGGACATCAGAGGATCTGGCGTGGTGGTCCCGTTCATTGTTATGCAAAATCACTAGACTTACTATGCCGTGATTACTTTTTTGGGCTTAAATCAAAGGACTGGTATACGGTCATTGCCGTATTTCCCAATAGGCTATACTAGGCTATAGACTAGGGCGGCAAAATTTTGTGTATTGAGTCTGATATAACAAAATCAATACCATATGATAGCCATTTTCTCGTCAGTCATTCTGACGAGAAAAAAGCCAGACGTCATGCTTTCCATTTAAATACCAGTGTTCGATGGGCTTTTATTTTTTGCTAAAATTAAAATTTATTTCAATAAAATTGAATTTGATTTATTATATACCAAGAAGAGATAATACTTCAATATAAGTTAATATTGTTTAATGTTTATGTTTCAATTTATCATTTTGTTTTTAAATATTTATTGTCAATATAAAAGTTTTGGGCGTATATTGAATGTATCAATTTTTATGTTCTTACCACTGATTGGGTGGGGGTGGTGGGTAGGACGGGGCGGCAAATTGGTAAATCTGCCCACGTATACGGTATCTTGGTTAAAAGTGGTAAAACCTCGTAGTACTCATCTCTGTAGTTACTTCGGAAGTTTGACACGCCAGGTATTTTCCAAAATACACGCGAGTCCATGCGAGCCGACGATGTCTTACAGCTCATGGTCGCCATTTTGAACACAGCAACCTCAATACACTTCTCAAATGTCTTGTGGGTATTGAAAATCATTTTTTCTCTTACGTGCTGTTCTTTTATTTCTCATCCTCTTCGTACGCTAGTAAGATAAAGTAGCGTTTCCGGCCCTGCATTTCTATACGATCCTGATTTGTCTTTGTGTAACCTACCTGAAGTTTGTACACGCGGTATCGAATCACACTGTATATAGAGAACGTCTAAAAGAATTGTATGGGGAAACTTAACAAGCTGATTACATATAACCATGACGGTGAAGGCCAAGGGCGCCCTCTGGCGGGGGCATCCAGTTTTTTAGAAAAGAAGCAAAATCGCACTTTTCCCATCTAATTTCAGTTTTTGTTCCCCACTCATTTTACACTATATTTAACCCCCAAGTCACTTCTATGATGAAAATGATGGAAATCATGTATTGAAGAAAGTGTGCTGTTTCATTTCAGGTGAAAATTATTGATAATACTGCCTTTGGGAACTACCAGTGTGTTGTGAGCAACTCCATGGGAGAAGTGCATAGATACATTGCGTTATTTGAAGGAGGTAAACGCATCTATATTAAATACGAAATACACATTTACGAATTCGCATTTCAGATAATTACTTCAAATTTGCTATTTTTTCTAATTTCAACCAAAATAAAATTTTTTATATTCCAGTGTAAATTTAAAGCCTAATTCGATGATATGAGAATAATTCTATATAGTTCTTATTAAGAGAAATATATGTATTTGTATGTATACGTTCTTTACGAAGTTTCCGAGGATTTTTAAGTATATTTTTTACAAGAATTTTATATTCTTTTTGAGAATTGTCTCTTATATTCTTTACGAAAAATTGATGTTACATATATTTTAGGAGCATTATTTTGTATACTATATATTATATATATATATATATACAATTAATACATTAGTTATATATAATTAATGCATTAGTTATATATATAATTAATGCATTGAATTATATATATAATTAATGCATTAGTTATATATACATAATTAACATACTGTAGAGTCTCGCTTATCCGGACTTGATGGGACGGATCACCGAAAGTCCGGATTAAACGGAATAAGATTTAAAATGTCTGTAAAACAAGTTTTAGATGGGTAAAACTATTAAAATTGATGTTTTTATCATAAAAATGACTGTTTTAGTCTGAATACTAGAACGTATGCCTACTTTTTAACCTACAAATTGATTTAAGACAAAACAAAACTTCTTATTGATCGAAATTCAAAGTTTATTGCGTTTTTTCATTTCGGATTAACCGGATCTCCGGACTAGTTTTGTCCGGATTAGCGAAACTCTACTCTATATATACAGAAGGTCAATTCGCACATTATGGAAACGAATTTTAATTGTTATTTCTGTGTCAATAATCCAAATTTGTTTTTCCTGGAATGTCCTATTTGAAGGCCATGGTTCTTGAATATTGCTCTGCAACGATATTTCCATGATAACAAGCTGTTTTGAAGTACAGTCATATCAAGTTTCTCTTACTCCTCTTGTACTACTTTCCATAAACCCTCTAATGTTGATGGTTACCTTCTTCCAAGTGCATTTTTTATGAGATCAAGTGCATAAAAATTCATCGCCGCTGCATATGGTGACTTGACAGGGATATGGCTAAAAGGAATGGGTGTTATTCGGGTTTCATTTTGCAATTTCACCATGAAATCCTTGGTCGATTTCGAAGTATGGCTAGAAGCTTTGTCTTGATGAAAGACAACATCTTGGGAGCCGTTTCCATAGAGACTAGGAATATCTATCCGAAAAATCGGCTCCAGAATATCTCTTTGATAATATTGGGAATTGATTTTAATCTTAGATCCCACTTTATTTAGTTTACCATTATAACTAAATCCAACAACCACCGCAAATCCCTTACGGGAAACTTTTTGGCATTCGCGAAACCACATTTGCTGGTCGATTCTATCACGACGGTGGTAGCAAATCGCTCTTGTTTACCGTAATCACTTATATAAAGCCAGGCCTCATCTAGGATCACAACTTTCTTCCATTTTTTGCCCTCGTACAATTTTTTGCAGTTGGTCTCCCTCTCCTGAATATGGCGAGGCAGAAGCTTGTGAACCTCCGGTTTGTGTACAGCTTTAAGGTTCAAATCATGGATAATAATTTTATTTACAGTTGCAGGAGGTATTCCTAACCTCATGGCGATGGCTTTTTGCATTGGATGATTTTTAATGGTAACCATAGCTTTCACTTTTCGAATATGATTGTTAATTTGGTTTTTTCTTGGTATATATTCTTGGAGAGTTTTCTGGCCTATTAATGTAGCCATGCGTTATTTTCCACGTTGATGAAGAATATTATATACCATCTTTATGGAAATGGTATATCCCTTGCTCTTCCATCTTTTCATAATTTCAGAATATGAGTATTTCTCTTCGGAAAGAGCGGTCAAGTAACCTTCTAAGAATTTATTTCCGGAAGTATTTCTGCTGTTAAAATAAAATACTGCGTTAAATACCACAGCTTATATAGCCAGAAAACGTATGATAGGGCCCCACCTACATGAGTATTAATTTTCATATTGTAATAGATATTTAAATTCATTTCCATAATGTGTGAATGACCTTCTGTATAATAGCACTGCGTAACGACGTATATTGAAATTTATACAGACAAAATTTCATTCAAAAGTTTTTACGGTCAATAACAGTTATTGCAAAAGCAGTTTACAATAATAGTAAGTGTAAAAGTATTTTGTAATGACCATAATTAAAAACGACATTTGTAATAAAAACATTTATAAAATAGACTTTCAATAACAACAATTATAAAACAGACTTTCAATAACAATTATAAAATAGACTTTCAATAACAACAATTATAAGATAGACTTTCAATAACAACAATTAAAAAATAGACTTTCAATAACAACAATTATAAAATAGACTTTCAATAACAACAATTATAAATAGACTTTCAATAACAACAATTATAAAATAGGCTTTCAACAACAATAATTGAACAATAATTGAGAAAGACATTCGTAATTACAATAATTACAAACGCAATACCAATAATTACAAACGAGTTTTTTAATAACAATAATTAAAAAAAATTAATAAGGAAACATTAAGAAAGAATTGGTGGAGCAGCATTCATCGTGCAGGAGAATGCTGAGTGAAACTGAATTTTTGTTCACGAAATCCACCTTACCACTAAAAATAATCCTTAGTAATAAATTTCAGATTTAAAAATAACTTTCGCGTGCACAACGTAAATTGACTTCTTTTCGCTTATCTAAATTATAGTTGTGCTCAGTGACTTTATTCTTATTCAGAAGGCTTACAAGTAATTTGTGACACGAGAAAATCGGCTCTTTGAACTTGTGATTGCAATTTTATTGCATTTGAATATTAATTTAAGCTTTTTTAATTTTGAGGTTACTGAAATTTAAACTCAGTGTGTAGAATACAATCATGAGAAAATTAAAAGATTCAAGTTATTTAGTACAGTTTAAATAGTTACAGATAAATTTGAAAGTGCATTCTTAAAAGCAAGCTTCTTTAGCCATTTTATTAAAAACCATTATGTTGCACATAATCCTCTTCATTACGTCTAATTATTTAAAAAATACGTTCAATCTATTTAGGTTATATCATAACTAAAATAAGAACATAATTGTAGTCTAGATCATGGTAGTGTGGTCTAGATCATGTCTAGATCATGTCTAGATCATGGTAGTATCCCTGCCAATCTCTGCTGTAATGCGAGAGTTAAAAGTAATTATACTGTATGCAATACCTTTATATACAGAAGATATACCACATTTCATTGTACACTATATCTAGATTTCGTTACTTAGATTCAGTATCTCGTCTGTTAATATAAAATTACAAAATCATCAATTTTAATTTGCAGTGTTTCCAAATTCGCCAAAACTAGAAGTCGTTAGTAATGAACCAGGCACACTGACCGTACATATGATACCTTCAGATGATGATCCTCTGCCTGTCATAGGCTACAGAATCCAATACCGCTTGCAAAAGAATGACTGGATGTCGGCTAGTCAACAGTACGTTTACAATGGTGTGTTGCAGAATTAGATTATTTTACTAATATAACCTGTTTATGACTAATGTGTCTTAGTTATGCATTTTGGTATAGACATGCATATGTTATTATTAACAACGACCATTAACTACCTATTGTGGGACGGAGGTCTCCAAATGCGTTCTATGAATATAGTAAATCTATTACGAAAATTTATAGGGAAAGTGCCTTTGAGCTCATTAGTCTACTCTGATGAGTTGATAAGCTAGACGTTCAGCTTAACGAAGAAGTCTAGTTTCAGGTCTATAGCACGGTCTATCATAGATTAATTTCCAGATAAATTTTGCCATTGGTTTTCGGCTATTTCCTACACGTGAAAGGATCGACCATTGCCGTTTAACTCCAATTGTTGGATGGGAATAGTTGTTTCCCTTGCATGATATGGACGCAGAATTATACATTATTCTAACTGCAATAGTTTTATATAATTTTAAGTTATGGGTGTATAGCTATATGTATGAAATCACAGATACTCACAAATTTCTATTGATCCTTATGTAGATAATAAATTGGTGCTCCAAGACCTGAACTTCGAGATGGTGTACGTTGTTCGAGCCAAAGTCAGGAATTTGGTGGGATACAGCAATTATTCCGAAGAAGTATCCCAGAGGACTAGAGGCCCAGTAGCCGAAACGGTTCTGGACAATCCAGGTGTATCTTCACTTTCCAATTCTTCCCCTTTCCAAAACCTTTGCAATCTTCCGTATTCGTTCCATACGTCAGCAGTCTTCATCTCAATTTGTCTTCCAATGATCCATCGGATAACTTGAATATTAATGGTAAGAGCGGACGGAAACTTTCGTTGGAACACTGTCTCATCCATCCGCAGCTCAAAAGAAAGACTCATCCATCAGCGTCTAAAGAAACTGCTGCTTTAATAACAAGAGATACATTGAGTCGGATTACAGATTATGTGTGTGTCGTCTTCAGTGGATCGATGTATGTCTTTGATGGGAACTACCGGTATTGCACAAACGCAATGGACGTTTAACATATATGGTACTTCAGTGAACATGGTTAGAGCGCATCTTTCTTAGGGAAAAGACAAATATGCATCTTTTAATACAAATGTAGTTAAGAAACGCGTGCGAGTAAGAAATGTATTATCAAACCTAGAGAATAATGCGTTTCAAATGGTACGTTCTTTTTCAGTTCAATAAGAAATATAACATTAGCCGAATACAAACTCCTAGATATAGATAAACTTGGGTTTTCAAAATATTTAATAATCGGATTAATTATATCAATTGTTAATATTTGAAAATAGAAAAATTAACTCCGGCTGCATTTCATCCTTGTCCGTAAAAGTAAATAATGCATTTAAAAGTGAAAGAAAGAAAAAAAAAAGCCTCATTGTTATAAATGCGATGATACTTAATGTTATAAATAATTATATATTGTTTCAGGTATATCAATAATATTGGCATGATAACAATATTAATGGATCCATTTTATTGAAATAAGTAAAATTTTAAATTAATTATTCATATTCATGTAATATGGTTATCATTTACTTAAAATTTCCATCAGAATTATTCGTTAATTCGACATGTATATAATTATAATCAATGATATCATTTTCATTTGTAATTATTGTACTTATTACTGTGTCGTCGAGCTTATCATGATGTTCACGTGATCATTCTCAATTTCTTGTAAAATGTTTTCATATGAAAAAATAATCTTACAATAATATTAATAATTTTGCATTGTCAGTTATTGCGTTTATGACTCATGTTTACTGAACTTTTGGCAACGTACTTTAGTCAGTTCATCACGGTAGTAAATTTTCGTATCTTAATTCGTTGAAAGAGCAATTTATCAAAGTCTTGTCCACTCCACACAACGTAAATTCCTTGCAGGCAAAGGTCGCACACAAGGAGGGCACTTTGGGGGTTCAACACCTACACCCCATTCTATAAATACTGTGAGTTGTGAGATAAAATTTCTTGTGGAAGAAATTTTCATTTCTATCAAAGTCGCTCCCCTTTTCATCAGACCACCCCCGTGTTAAAATCTCATGAACAAGTCTACTCGCACGCATAATTTGTCAAACGGCCTGGTGGTTCAGTGATTATGACCATTGCATTTTGGGTCAATTGGACTGGGGTTGCTTCTCAGTGGAAGTGTTTATGCGCAAATATATAGCCACATGGATCCACCGATCCTGTCCATGGATCCCAGAGCAGTCTTGCAATGTAAAATGTATATACATGCAATAAGTTTAAAAGATTTCAATTCGTTGTCTCGTTATTACATAAATTAATTCGTAAAAAGGATATCGCTTAAAACAATATTTGCTTTGTAAATGATACTTGTTTATGCTTTGCCTGATTTTCAGTTTTCTGTGGGGTCAACCACACCTCTCCAGCCTAGGATGTGAAAGCCGAACTACAAGGCTGAAAAAAATTCGCTCTATGGGAGTCACAGGTGTATCGAATCATTCATCGATCGAATCAGTTAAGAAACTTGCTCATCGATCATACATGAGCGAACTCCTTCAGCCATTGGAGGATTTGTCTCACCCCAAGATAGCAAAGATCGTCCTCTTTGGGACGTCAGGAAGACGTTCTGGACATCCTAAGGACGTCTCTAAGATGATCTTTGATATTTGGGCCGTTGACGGTAGTGTCATCGGAAATCGAAATCTGGAACTTTAGCCTGGTGATACTGCATCACCATGACACCTTTTCAAGGCTATTTCATAACAAGAAAAGCAGACACGCACAGAGAAACAATTTAATACTCCGAAATGGAAACACTGAGAAATAGTTTCCTTTTGCATATTGAAGGCGTATCTGACATTTCAAGCTTCGTAAGTGGTTTCACTATTCCAATAATCCTCCCGAAACCATGACTCCTATATATACAAGAGTTGAGGGGACATGAATTAATAGTCTCCTAGATTTATGTTACAGAAGTGGTTTTGGAGTTAACAATTAGAGAAAATGATGATAAAGAATTATATGGGGTTATTATAATTAAAGTCTAACATTGAAACCCGTATAAAATGAACACTACTGGATCAAAAACTACCAAACTTGGAAATACTGTAAAGGACTCATGGGATTTGATATTATGAAAAAATGGTAGTCCACTCCAGGGTTAAAATCAAAGTTTATTCCTGGTATTGACATAATAACACATTTTCCGAATAACAGATATGGCATTACATGTTCAATATGCTGTCCATCATTTTACAAAACAATATACATTAAAGCGCACTAAAATGCCCTCCATATTAGCTGGACATGTATTAGTTGGAATGTTACGAATCTGTCGGTGGGTCACAGTTTTCAGCTGTGGCAAATTTCTTATATTATCACGAAAAAACTTGATTTTGGAATAACCCCACAGCCAAAAGTTACATGGGTTGAAGTCTGGTGACCGAGCTGGCCATGAAATGGTAAAGTGTCGACCAATAACCTTGTCGTCTGTAAAATGTTGCGTAAATAACCAGTTTATACATCTACCAATATGAGGTGTAGCCCATCATAAATAAAAATTTATGTTGCCTTATTTTTATGATGCCTTAGAAGCCAGGCTATTCAAGATCGGGTACCACGAAACTTCTTAATACGGATTCATAGCGATGGGCAGTTCGGAAGCTTTTGGTGAATCTTGCCATAGATTGCTCTTCAAAGAGGAATGGTCCAATTATGACACTAGAGTGTTCATAAAGTCGAAACCCTGGTCCTGATTACAGCATACAGCACCATTTTCCTTGTGGACCATTTTTTTAGGATACGAACTCCTCCTTCACAGTATTTCCAAGTTGGTAACTTTAGGTCTAGTAGTTTTCATTTTATATGGGTTTCGAAGTGAAATTTTAATCTCAATCACATTGCATATCCTGAAGAATTCCCACTCCGAAACCTGAAAACCAGTTCTCAATTACAACATTTTCAAACCATATTGCCCACAGAACAACTCCTGTTTTATGAATCCGTTTCTTAATGGATATTCTTATCAACTATTTCTTGCCTGTTTGTGTTTGTACGACGCAATTACAGCAAAGGTAATGCTACGCCTGGGACTACAATTTTACAAGGAACCCGACTCCCTCCTGCCAAAGGAACCCTACCCCAGGCTACGGTGTGCAGGAAAAGGCAAACCTTCTACGATATCATTGGGAGTAGAACCCGTGTTAATGGTACAATAGATCAATGCGTTACTACTATGCTTCTCCAGGGAAGTGAACCTACACTTTTTACGAGGAATTTGACCTCTTACGAACTAAGGTAGTAGTTCCAAACATTTTGTCTTCGAGGAACCCTTTTTCGCTACATGTTGCCACGGAACACAGTGGCGGATTTACCAATAGGATAAGTACGCCGAAACCTACTTTGCCTATAAGTTGGCTTATAGTAGGCCGAAGCCTACGGCGGCATATTTCCGACGAGAAGTTTGTAAACGCGGGGCTGAATTTTTTGGTGGCTAATTGAATTATAAATTCGAACTGTTATGTTCAGAGGTGCAACAAGGCATTGGGAAAGAGAGAACTGCCGTGGGCGTCGTCTTGAGAAAAGATCAAAACGCGCCAACTTCGCGATTACTTACAAAAAGACGAGTTTGAAATAACCGTGGCATCAAATGAAAAATTTGACAAAAGCGCCAACATTTCCGTTATGCCTCTAGTTACGTCTGGTAAGATCAGGCGGCAAAATACGTTAGCCTACGAGCGGCAAAATATGTTATACCCTGCAGACGGCAAAATCGTAAATCCGAATTTGACGGAACCCCCTTTGTAAATATTATTTAAGAAAAACCTACAGGGCTATTAATTATTACTGGTTAAAAATAAATAAATGAAAAGCAATAAATCAGGATGAAAAGTTACGTAGTACTTGTCTGTTGTTGCGAAATATTGGTTACGGTTAGTTAATTTTATCCAAAAAAAATTATAAAATTTGAGGATTTTTCTTTAAATTTCGACAGTGTTTTAAAAATTGCTTGCGGAACCCCTGGAATGTCATTCATCATGTTCATCAAGAGTTTTTGTCCAACTTCGTAAATGGCCATCTTATTGGCCTTAACAACTTCACAAGTAAACTATCAACAAACGATATACTTAGACCATCTACATCAAGAGAAAATAAACCCACTGACAAGGAGCCAACAGACGAAACGCCATTATTCTCTGCTAGCTGTCAAGCTCCTTCGGCAATTTTCAAGCCAGAAGAAATTCTACCTCTGCCAAAAGCTGGAGAACACAAGAAAAGCGGAAAAGACAGGCAACCTTTGAAATCGCCTATTCTTGCGGACAGTCCAGTGAAGAAAATAATTAAATATAAAACAAGAAAAAATGAGATGAAGAAATCTATTAAAATTGTAAAAACAAAATGAAATTATTTAAATCACTCGGCTGTGAAAAGGAGAAAATGGCAGTAATAAACCAAGTAAGCTAAGAAAAGGAGAAAACATGAAAAAGTTTAAATATAAAAGTAACAAAAAGAAACTGAATCGGGCTCTGACGAAGATAGAGATTCATTGTATTTCCTGTAAAATTTGAGCACATATAGATTGAAGAGAAGACAATCCTACTTACACGTGTGTAAATTGCCAATTACATTAATGTTTGTCTTAGGAGTCACAATAATTAGTCAGACCCGAAATATGTTTGGTTGGTACTGTACAGAAATGAATAATACCATAACTCTTGCCTATCAAAAACTAATTAAAAGGTAACAAAACATTAACACAGTTTAATTAAGTTTAATCGTTTACAGACTGTTTCAATAGCCCTGGGCTATTTTCGTCAAAACGGTCGACGATATATACACAATATGTAATGACAAATGCGTGTTACAAACGGCGGTTACAGATTACAGGTATAATGAAATGAACGGTAAAAATAAATGCAAGCGCATAGATTAGGGGAAACCTTTCTGGTAATGGAACACTAAGTTTAATGAAACGTCTCTAGTAGCAAAACGTGAGCTTAAAAAGAAACAAACAGTAGAATAAAATTTTTCTGTATGGGATGAAATAGACCCTGAGACAGAAGAATCATTTTATAAAGAATTATTGTTCGATGTGGGGAGAAAGTTCTTCCAAAAGGGAGAAATGAAATTCAACGGCAATTGTTCATTGAGAGTGTTACACATTATCTATTCTTTATTTACATTATCTATTATTATCGCCAACACATTACAAAAAAGTTGAGGTCCATTGGAGATGAAACTTTTGAATGAGTTGTGCTTTGTGAAATACAAATTTATGGCCGGATTCCCACGAGTATTTAGCCAAAGCAGATCTGTGGAGTCCTTGTTTTCGAACACAAGCATTATGCTTTTTAAACAAATTCGAAGGGCTCGGCGTGTTTGGCCAATGTCGATTTGATCATATTGACAAGGAATGGAATAAATTCTCTAAAAATCAAGATTAGGGATGACGTCTTTGAATTTGGAGAAACCTAGTTTATTAGTGGGAGTAAGAACAACACGGAAATTAAATTTCAGAAATCTAGAAGCAACCTTGGTAGATATTTTTGGCACAAAGGGTATACAGACAGTTTTCAACGCGGGCAATGAGGAACCAACGAGAGTAGTAGGCAGTTTAGGTCGTGGGAGTTTCTTCAGGGCCCGAATCCGCGATCAGTTGCAATTCCACGAATGTAGTTGAGTTCAGTTTTGAGTGCTTCATCTGTGGATGGAAACCTCAGAACCCAAAAAACTAACCAATAAAACGTGCTGATTTTCTGATCACGTTGATATGGAGAAGAAGCATGAGGTGGGAGACACACTGCAAATAGTTTCCGGTATACACTTGTGAGGAAACTCGATTGCCTTCGATTGACGAGAACATCGAGAAAAGAAAGTGTACTATTGCTCTCGTCCTCGAATGTGAATTGAATATGCGGATCCACCGAATTTAAAACATCCACAATTTCAGAATGATCTGCGTTTGTATCCGGAATAATGGTGAAAGTGTCGTCCACATATTCGGTCCAGAGTTTGAATGGGAGTTGAAGGATTTTATCCTCTACGTAGTGCATATAGATGTCACATAGGTTAGGTGGTAAAGAATTACCTATGACAAGACCGTCAGTTCGTTTGAATAGAAGTTGTTGGAAGGAAAAACATGTCTGAGTTTTGCATAACTCCGTGAGCGGGAACAGCTCACTAATTTCGACGTCAGAAAAGTAAAATTCTTGTAATCTCTGAGTGAGATAATCCAGAGAACCTCGAATTGGAATGTTAGTGAATAAATTTTAACATCAAAAGAAACCATTTTGGAACAAACTGTTCTAATCTTCTTAACAAAATCGGTAAAGTGGCGAATGGTGAAAATGTTGTTAGCCACTGACCGAGGAAAATGCGTACGAGATATTTAGAAAGTAAATGAGTTGCTGTACCAATACTGGAAACTATGGGGCGGGAGCGGGATACCAGGCTTATGAACTTTAGGTAGAGCATAAAAACGGGCGATATTGGCAATTGAAGGCACGACTGATTTTTTTTTCTTTTTTTTTATCTAGAGTGACAGAGTTCCGAATTTATTTGATTTTATTAACTAAAAAAAGTTGTGCAGAAGAAGAAGGATTTTTCTTAATAGAAGTATAGAGGTCATCGCCTATAAGAACGTTGACGCCTACAATATGTGAATCTTTATCTATAACTACAACTTGACCACCTTTAGCCGCCCTAGTGATGATCAAGTTAATGTTAGAACAAAGGTCCTTCATTGCTAATTGGTCAGCGATAAAATATCTACAAAGATGGCTTCCAGCCTTTGGAAATTTAATTTTCATGTTGTCATCACTCCCATTAATAAACTGGGTTTCTCCAAATTCAAAGACGTCATCCCTGACCTTGATTTTTGTAGAATTTACAGGGTTTGTCCCAGAAGTTCCCGGAATGATTTTTTGTAGTTGGCAACGCTGGCTGACGGGGCGGAGAAGTTGGTGGGGGATCTGAGCTTGGAAACGAGACCGGTATCAGTCGCCTGCGGGCAGTTGTTGAGGCAGGGTCACGCTCCGCGCAGAGGTATCTACTGCACCCTCGTCGATCAAAAAATGGACCAGTTTTTGGAGCAGCGTTATGCAATCAAATTTTGTGTGAAACTGGGTAAAAACGGGGCGGAGACACTCGAAATGCTTCGGAAAGCCTACGGTGACGGGGCGATGAAAAAAAGCCAAACTTTCATGTGGCACAAGCGGTTCCGGGAAGGTCGGGAGTCCGTCAACGACGACGACCGCTCTGGACGCCCGTCGACATCACAAACGGACGACTCGGTGCAAAAAGTGCGTCAAGTTTTGGACAATGACCGACGATTAAGTGTTCGGGTGATTGCAGAGGAGTGTGGAATACCCAAAACAATCGTTCATCGCATTTTAACGGAGGATCTTCAAATGAGGAAAGTCTGCTCGAAAATGGTGCCAAAAGTCCTGACGAGTGAGATGAAGGAGCAGCGTTTGTTGAAGTGCCAGGAATTGCATGAACGCTACGAAACGGACCCAGAATTTTTGGACAGAGTGATCACAGGGGACGAGACGTGGATTTTTCAGTACGATCCCGAATCAAAGCGCCAGAGCAGCGAGTGGCACACCAAGGAGTCTCCTCGCCCGAAAAAAGCAAGGATGAGCAAATCGCGAATCAAGGCAATGCTCATTGTGTTTTTTGACAGAAAAGGTGTAGTTCACAGTGAATTCGTGCCACAAGGACAAACAGTCAACAAGGAGTTTTACTGTGAAGTGCTCAAACGGTTGCGCAACAGGGTTCGACGCGTCCGAAACGAAATTCGCGACAATTGGATCTTGCACCATGACAACGCGTCAACCCACACCGCGCTCATTGTCTCCGAGTTGCTGGCCAAAATGGGTGTGGCAACGCTGCCCCAGCCGCCGTACAGCCCCGATCTGGCACCAGCGGATTTCTTTTTGTTCCCAAGGATCAAAAGAACCCTGAAAGGAACTCGGCATGGGACGCTGGAGGCGGTAAAAGCAGCCGCGACGACCTCACTGAAGGAGATTCCCGTTGACGACTTCCAGGGCGCCTTCAATGATTGGGTGAAGCGTTGGCAACGGTGCATCGAAGCAGGGGGAGAATACTTTGAAAAGTTCTGAAAAGATTGTAAACTGATATTGAATAAATGATTTTAAAAAAAATCATTTCGGGAACTTTTGGGACAAACCCTGTATTCCATTCCTTGCCAATGAGATCAGATCTACATTGTCCAAACATGCAGAACCCTTCGAATTCGTTTAAAAGAACATGACACTGATATTCAGAAACAAGAACTCCACAGATCTGCTTTGGCTAAATACTCGTGGGAATCTTGCTATAAATTTTTATTTCATAAAGCACAACTTACCCAAAAAGTTTCCTTTCCACTGGACCTCAACTTTTTTTGAGGCCTTACATATAATCGCCAACGCAGATAACACCGTTAATAATCAGTTGCCGTTGAATTTCATTTCTCTTTTTTGGAAGAACTTTCTCCCCACATCGAACAATAATTCTTCATCAAATGATTCTACTGACTCAAGACGTATTTCATCCCATACAGCATAATTTTATTCTATTGTTTGTTTCTTTTTAAGTTCATGTTTTACTACTAGAGACGTTTCTCTAAATTTAATTACCATTCCATTACCACTTCCATTACCAGAGACGTTTCTCCTAATTCATGCGTTTATATTTATTTTTACCGTTCATTTCTTTATACCTGTAGCCGCCATTTGTAACACGTATTTGTTATTACACATTGTGTGTATATCGTTGACCATTCTGACGAAAATAGCCCAGAGCTATTGAAACAATCTGTAAATGATTAAACTTTTCAAAGCTGTGTTTATTTGTTGTTCCTTTTCAATAAATTTTATAATGCGCAGTGTCGTCGTAAAATTATTTCAAGTTCTTGCGTATCAACCTGACCTAAACTAGGTTAAGTTGGTACAATTTCAAGTTTTTTCTAGAACTTTCTTGGACTTACAGTGTTACTTCAACAATGAAAGCAAACCCATTAATTTAGAAGGAATAGTCGCAGTAGAGTAAGAAATTTTATATCAGCCTGTGATTTTAAAAACCAAAAAAAAAATTCTAAAAACGTATAAACTAGACCGGGTTTCCCGTATCATTATCTAAGTGGTAATACCCAATCATTTTCCATGTATTTTTGAAAAATTAACTTAAGTATCGATACACAAAGAGGTAATAATTATGTAACAATTTCATGTGACAAATTTTCTTGACATGCATGTCACTTCTATACCCTGCAAGGATTTTTTTCTTCTAAAATTAAGGATACCCATTAAAACATAAAGTCAGAGGATTGATAAGTTTATAGTTCTATAGGGCTATGCATTTAATTAATTTTATTAATTTATTTAAAACAAATAAAATAATCCCATAATGGCAACACATTACCCTATATAAGTAGAAGTTAATGTTATAAGTGCAAACTAAATTTGTAGAAAATGTTGGTTTGAGTGTTCTTGCATCATAGAAATGCAGCCAACCAATTTGGTTTCAAACTAACTTTTCAACTTGACTTTCATAACTTTCACACCGACGCATAACTCCAATCTGTCTAGTGCTATGTCAGACTAACTTACATTACCATTTATTTTCAGATGCAACATTATGCTTCATAATTTAAAACTTATGAACTATAATTAGCAAAAGCAGGGGCACAGCTATCGTATAGCAAAAGTTAGCACTGCTAAGTTGATCCCAGTAAATCATGACCGCATTCATTTAACTTTTGGACCCGCCATTTTAACGTAAACATGAGGTCTAAACTAATTTCCTACTTAAGGGCTCAAAAAATATCTGCGCTGCTGATAAAAAGCATGAATTAATTTTACAATTAATTATAGAGGAAACGGGCCAAAAGTTCCTATTTTCCAAAGCTCAACTAATCAAAAGGATCTTTTCAACATTAAATCTAAATTTTTTCGAGACTTTTCATATTCTTTTTAATACTAATATCATAGTTAATGACTAGCTACCAATCAATGACGTAGCATCAGTTTGGAGAAACTTTCTTGACTCTGCAACCAGAAACGTCATCATAGACGCTGAAAATTCTCCGAAACATCGCGAATTTGTAATTGGCGAGATGGCAACGTTTGCCAGCATCGTGTGTAAATGGAATCAGTAGGCTTCTGAAAATGGTGGTAGATGGCCATCGAAATAGTTATTATGGTAATAGAACTTGAACTGCGATAATTTGGGTTTGTTCTATATTTAATTTCTGTGAGTGTGTCGCATAAGTTCAAGTAATTTTACAATGTTACTACCTCAGCTAGTATAGGCTTCAGTAAAAAAAATAGAATAATAAGAATAATAATCTAAAAAGGCCCAAATAATTTTTAGAGGACATTTTAATTTCTTAAAATGGTTTAATAATATTTATAAAATATTCCTCTTTGTTTTAAAATAGAAAAAAAAATTTTTTTCGTTTAACTTGAAAACGTATTGATGTTCATTTCACAGGCTTTCTTAACTGTTGCCACTTAGAAACGCAAGAAAACAAACTTAAAAAGTTCAATTTCTAAAGTTGGCACCATGCCAAACTGCTTTCTTTATGTGATGTTTTCCAATTGTACATCATTGCACTTTCCGCATCTGAAACATATATTGTATAATTATGATTTGGTATTTAGCAACGGTATGTGTGCTTTCCGAATTCTAAAATCAAATCAGTCTTCAATTTACCATCGAAGTGTTTACACGTCTCACTGAAGACGCCTCCAAAAAGGCGTACTAAAATTGTTGTATTTGAATTAATTTATTTTCCGGCATGTATTAATGAATTATTCTAAACGTTTAAAAAATTAATAAATATCATTTTTTAACTGGATTGAATTACTGCATTTCTCCAATACTTATTTCTTCACACTCACCCTTTATGGACTTCATAAACTGTTCTGAAATAAATAACTTCATCGGTGCACGCACCCTTTATGGTTATTATTTTAACCAAGGGCGGATACAAGGAGGGTCGCATGGGCCATGATCCTCCCCAAAAATATACATTTTCACTGTAAAAAAATCCCCATTTTTCATGATAAATGAAGGGTGTTATTCCAAGACCATGGCAAATTCTGTCCTTAACCCCCCAAATGAAAGTCAGCATCTGATCCCGATTTAATAATGAAGATAATTTTAATTGAGCTATTGTTTTATTCACTGCATTTGGCAACGCAATTGCGTTTTCAAGTAGTTCTGAATCGTAATATAAAATCTGTTCAACAATGATCGTCCAAAAGTGAAAAAGTATTTTCTCCAAGCTCTTAAGGTACTGTAGCAATCAGCCCTCTCCACTATGAAACACTAAAGTCACAACTAAACGTTGTCATATTCTTCAAGCCCTTGGTGGTCTTTTGTGGCTCACCAAAGTCAAAAAAGTAGTGTAGTCATAGTTTTGTTCAAAGGCATGTCAAAAATTACTGATTTTTAACTATATTGTCTCTGAAAGTGTAATTAAGTCTTCTTCTTCTTTTCTAATAAAATTTTTCTTTAACAATTATAAATGGGAGAAATAGGCCATGCAGTCATAAATACGTATACATATATAATACAGTAGAAGCTCTTCAATCCGATATTCATTGGTTCGGCACATTCTATAATCCGGCATCGATCGAGCTGCTCGCGTTCGGTTTTTTCCGGGTGAATTCAGGCGTTTGTTGCCCCTGTCCCGCCAAGTCGGATGAAGTTTGTTTGTTTGGTTTTACGGCTCAAAGACTACAGTGGTCATGCTGCGCCGGGACCTACAGTTTTCCGAGGAATCCGAACCTCTTAAGGCCTAGGGAACCAAACCCCGGACTACAGTGAGCAGTGCGATCTTTTATGAGATCTCTGAGTAAGCGTTCTTTTTGCACTGCTGGGAGTCGAACCCGGATTAGCGGCGCACTTGGAGAACGCGTTACCACACTGCGCCACCGCAGGGCAAGTCGGATGAAGACGGAGACATGACGGATGAAGAAAGAGACATGGCAGATGAAACTAAAGTCTCGAGGAAACAGGCTTCTGATACATTAAATACGTTTATAAAATTTGCTGAATCCAACAAAAGCTACAACTCTGCGGAACCCATAAATATATATATATAATCTGTAATTTTTTTGAAGAAAAGATCGGAATCAGGGAGGCCACGTGATATCAGACTTTTTTTTTTAACAGTAACACTAAAGTGTATTTTTTCTTCTCATAGAGCGGCTTATTACAACTTATTTTAAATATCATTGCACTGTATTAATTTTTCTTTGGTATTCCCGTTAAAACCATATTGACGTTCGATAATCCGGTAAAATCGCTAATCCGGCATGGCCGTGGTCCTGAGCTTGCCAGATTAAAGAGCTCCTACTGCATATACTATATTTTTCTCATTGCAAAAATGTCAACATTTGGTGAACCAATTAGTATGAAAACGGCCCCAAAAACGGCCCCAAAAACGGTAGAGACAATGGCTCCGAATAGGCACTTACAGCCCTGTTTCTAGTAACGTTTTAGCTGTTTTGTACTAAAAAAAATAAGCCTTTTTTATTTTCATAGTACACAAATATCTTCGTCACATGAATATACGATGTCCATGTTGACTATGTTTTAAGCATACGACCTTAATTTTTCATTGACTGGCACAGAACATAAAATTATAAGTAAATCTTTGTTTACAGGAGCTATAAATAACGCTATATTGTATTGTTTGAAATTAACACGAAAATTCAACGCGTTTAGAAAAAAATAAAGCCAATTTTCATAAGAAATCGGTATATATCATAATATGCCGAAATTGCACTTATTTATATATTTTTTATTAGTGATAATAAATAAATAATTTTCCGTCTTTAATATTATTTTTTAATTTGTGATTTGTTTCCCCTGTAGGAATGATGAACCGCCAAATGTGGCTTTATTTTCCCAGATCTTTAGCTATAAAATTCACTTCATGCACGAAAAAGTTTGTTTGTTTTTTGGTTTTACGGCTCAAAGACTACAGTGGTCATGCTGCGCCGGGACCTACAGTTTTCCGAGGAATCCGAACCTCTTAAGGCCTGGGGAACCAAACCCCGGACTACAGTGAGCAGTGCGATCTTTTATGAGATCTCTGAGTAAGCGTTCTTTTTGCACTGCTGGGAGTCGAACCCGGATTAGCCGCGCAATAGGAGAACGCGTTACCACACTGCGCCACCGCAGGGAGCACGAAAAACGTAATTTCTGCTTTATTATTCTTCAAGAGAAAACGTAAAATGTTTTAGGCCATAGAATCCAATCCATGGTTAAATTATATTTAACTCACACAACTGAACACAGTGTAAGAAGAATCCAATCCATGGTTACATTATATCTAACTCACACAACCAAACATAATGTAAGAAGAATACAACTCATATGGCATTTCACGTGTTAATTATCCTATAGTCAAATTTAAAACGTATTATAAATATTGAGGTCAAGTGAAGATGTTTGAAACTTTCTTTCTGATTGTAGTTCTTTACTTTATACTTATCAATATGTATCGCAAAAAACTTATAAAGGTATGAATAAGTTCGTGATAGAACGTAAATATTGATTGCAAACAATGACATGACATAAATACAGATTGCATAATCATAAGAAGTATATGATGTTAATAATATAATTCTATATACTATAACTATATATTCTATATAACTATTCTATATTCTATAACTATATATTCTATATAACTATTCTATATTCTATAACTATATATTCTATATAACTATTCTATATTCTATAACTATATATTCTATATAACTATTCTATAACTATATATTTCTATAACTATATATCTCCATATAAGTTCTATATTCTATAACTATATTCTAAGTATAAGTTCTATATTCTATAACTATATATTCTATATATGTTCTATTATCATAACTATATATTCTATATAAGTTCCCATATTCTATAACTATATATCTCATATGTTCTATATTCTATAACTATATATTCCTATATAAGTTCCCATATTCCATAGTCACTACTACTGCATATATTCTATAACTATATATTCTATAACTATATATTCTATATAACTATATTCTATAACTATATATTCTATATAACTTCTATATTTTACGACTATATATTCTATATAACTATTCTGTATAATTTCTATGTTCTATAACTATATGTATAATTCGTACGTGCGTATTATCACATTCATTTTTGTCAGCCAAAATGATGGCATCAGTTGTAACGCAACTCTAAATTTTTAGATTAAGTATGTGTGTTTCGTAGCATTGTCTGATATTCACAATGTATACACAATGCGGAGGGAAGAAACGTCAACCATAAAATACACCATAACAAAGCCCAATAACTCAATCCCTCGAAAAGGTAAACGAACACTGCCCAACCGAACATGACGAGTACTTGAAAACCATGGCATAACTCGGAAAGTTTTTGAAGGAGTTGTAAAGAAAGTGGAATGCTGGTATACATAAAGATTACTACAGACGCAGTATATACGAAAATAGAAAAATATGCGTGAAAATGCTGGCAGGAAACTTAAAAAATTGCATAAAAGGAAGTTTCTGAAAGAGCAGAAAAAGTATTGCAATTGTGGTGCATCTTTCAATATCACAAAATATGAGGCAAAAGAAATTACGTGATCATTTATTTGGAATTGTATAGAATCAGTAATTGGAATTGCGCAGAATTAATAATTGAAATTGGGTAGAATCACTAATTGGAATCGTGTAGAATTACTAATTGTAATTATGAAGAACTGTTAATTGGAATTGCGTAGAATCTCTAAATTGAGATGTCGATCCATTAAATTGGAATCGTGTAGCACTACTAAATTGGAATTGTTTAGAATCACCAAACTGGAGTTGTGTAGAAGTACTAAATTGGCATTCTGTAAAATCATTAAATTAGAACTGTGTACAAACACTAATTGCAATGAGAAGCAACATCGCATCACCAAACAATCATCGCTGTTAATACGAAACACTATCCTTTGTTAATTTAATCGATAGGTGTATTATCACTTTACGTATCTAAGAACATTATTGTGGAAATGTTTGTATACTGCTTATATTTGTTTATACATGTTGAATATTTTGTGATTTCTACTTTTCGTGCTTTAATTACAACTCAATTTAGTCAGAATTCTTGCAGGATCTTAATAACAAGCCTCCAATCCAAAGAGAAACACCTCTTTACTTTCCTTTATTTACACGTTTTATTTATTCATTGAATTTATTGAAATTTATTATTATTTATTGAAATTTGTTTTATTTATTGAAATTTGTTTTATTTATTTAATTATTGAACGATGAGAGCCGTCTTCGGCTGTTCGCCCTCCCTAACGGCGGACGGATTCCAACTTCCTCCTTCAAAACGAACGGAATGCAACTAACTAAAATTATACATTATAAACAAGAAAACGGTATCCAGGTTGCAGTTATTAAAAGCCTGCTCTCACGCGATATCACAAAAAAAATGGCTACAACGGAAAAAATAAATTAATGTTTTTCACACATTATTAATTTACGTCTAAATGCACTATTAATTTACGCTTAAATGTATTATTTGTTTACGTCTAAATGTAATATTTATTTACGCTAAAGTGTATTATTACCTTAGTTTTAAGCATACAATACTCAATTCTGATATTTAATTCTTAATTTAGTACCTCATTACTTCCACAGATATGGTATATGATTTGCGTCCGTAAAATACAGTTTTCCTGACATTTCCGTACAAAGTCAAAGTTCGTTAATGCTTTACAACAATGATTCTCTACCAGCACTTAATTCCAAGCGTGAATGAATTTCCAGGTCGAGAGGAGACCTTTTGGCAGATACCCGCGCATTTCTTGTACGAGGGCGAATCAGAAAGTCTTTGCTCCTATTTTTTATTAGCCAAAATAAGGTACATACAGGTAATTACAAATATACGTACTATTCTACGTACCTTACACTATTTTTCCACATAGTCCCCACACCGGTTCAGACATTTGTCCCATCGCAGCACTAAATTTGAGATGCCCCTGTGGTAGAATTCGTCCGGCTGACTGTGGAACCACCGTCGGACTGCTGTCTTGGCTTCATCGTTGCACGTGAATCGCTGTCCTGCCAGGAACTTCTTCAGCGGACCGAAAACGTGGAAATCACTAGGGGCGAGGTCCGGACTGTATGGTGGGTGGTCCAGACTCTCCCAGTGAAATGACCGGAGCTTGTCAGCGGTTCTGATTGTCACATGTGGCCTCGCATTGTTGTGGAGGATAACCATGTTGTCCACATTGAGGATCCCTCAGCGCTTTCGCATGATGTCAGACGTGACAGTGTGGAACAATAACTGTCGGCATTGATGGTTGCACCTTGTGGCATGAAATCCAGCAGGATCGGTTCAGGGCGATCCCAGAAGACCGTTAACATCACTTTCCCAACAGATGGCACTGAACGGAATTTTTTTGTCGCAGGCGAACCCAGATGTTTCCACACCATGCTCTGCTGCTTTGGTTCCGGCATGAAATGCAGTATCTGCGTTTTATCGCCAGTAACATTACTGTCCAGGAAACTTCCACCGTCCTCGGCATACCGTTGTAGATGATTCAGTGAAGCAATCCTTCGCTTGCCTTTTAGCATGTCGTCCAACTGCCTTGGCACCCACCGACATGAAATCTTCCGGAACCCGAAGAACCCGTGAACGATGTCGTAAACACTCCCATACGAAATGACAAGCTCCCGGGAAATGTTCTTGAGGTGCACACACCGATCCGCTTTCACCATTGCACCCGTGCGGGAAATGTTGTCGTCAGTCATCGATGAACGCGGCCTCTCCGAACGCTCATTGTCATGCAAGTCTTCACGGCCTTTTGCGAACTCACACCACCACCATCTCACACTTCTCAAAGCGAGACACTTTTCACCATACGTGGGCTGCATTTCCCTGTGGATTTCGATGGGCGTTCGTTCCTTGCTCCATAGAAAACGAATCACGCTTCGTTGCTCGTACACCGTGGACGTGTGAAGCACAACCGCCATTTTCAACAACTGACAGCAACGCTGTGCCGAGGAGCTATCGGCAGATAAGCCCGGGCCGGTCCAAGAAAGATCCACCGCTGGGAATGGATATGTTGACTTCGCATTTACAGCCGTAATTTGACTAAAAAAAAAAAATAGAGGAAAAGACTTTCTGATTTGCCCTCGTATCTGAAACATTCATTCAGTGTGATTCGAAATTAATGAATCTTCGAAAATATTCTTGCCTTAGTTTTAGATTCCATGACTTCTTTTGTAGTTGTCGAAGTTAGTGTCCATGACATGGCTTCTAAACTTCCATAGGCACTAATGCAGAACAGGCCACCGCGTTTTCTCCCTCTCCTTTTGGGACTGTTCCGAAATTGCACTTGTTAGGCATGTGACGTCTTGCATCAGCGTTTGTACGACGTCGGAACTTAAGTGTGCATTCACTTTTTTTTTACCGATTGCTAGCATTTACTATTCCAGCACTTACGATTCCAGGATTGTTTGATATTCTTCGAAAGCGGGAGAGTGGGGAGCACCCCGGACAAGGCATTCATTGATTCAGGAAAATTACTGTGTTCAAAAGCCCTCCGGAAACAACCTTTCCAACATGGTGGAAGGTTGCCACGCACGTTGCCATCCGCTTTTGGTGACGGTGGAGTGTTACGCACATTCACTATTCCACCCTGCCTTATAATGACGTAATGGTAAAGTACATTATTACCATATGCATAACGCCAGATTTCCATCTAGTTTCTGTATGTTTTCCATGAAAGCTGCGTAGATTTTACTGTTTTTTTTTCCCCCTACAGAGCTGCAAGCCGGGGTTTGATTCCCTAATCCAGTGTTTCCCAATTGTTTTTTATCCCACAGAAACTTTCCCTTACCACATGCATAGCCAAGGAAACCTTCTATAAATGTTGCAGGAGGGAAACCTGCAGGGCCATCGTTTTTCACCGTTTGGACGTAAGCATAAGAATAAGCAGGAAATTAGTATAAAAAAATAGGCACTAATCAGAAAAGGTCGAAGAAAGTTCTATCTTCATGTCAACTCTATCTAAAGCGTTATTATGGAGGGGAAAGGGAAACGTTTCAGAACTTACAGATTGTTTCGAAAATTCCGGAGGTGTTCTGCAAATTGCTTACGGAACACTTAGAGGGTACCGTCAGAGAAACCCCTGTTTCCAACGCACTTTGGGAAACACTGCCATAGGCGAAAGGATATCGGGTTCCTGGAAAAGCATAAGATCCCGGAGCAGCATGAATTTGGCTGTCTTTACATTATAAAAGAGAAAAGTAAAAGAACCACCAATATGCATTTACAAACGTTCAAGCTTCACTAGGTTCCATAGCGCCAAAACTCTTAGATTTAAACAATATATTAGATGATAAATCGAGCTACCGGCGTCTATCCAAACTCTCCCTCCCACGCCTGCGAGCAAATATCGATAAGAAAATTCACATAACTGGTTATCAACAGGTGATAGTTTTAGTCCTCACCAGAAATCCTCTAATCTTTCAAAGGAATTTATAATCTAATATTTCCAAATCATTCACTATGATGAGAAATGTTTGACTTTGATAAGAAATATATTATCGTGAGGCCCACATAACTGATAATGAATATCATTGAACATCACTGATGATGAAGATCATTGGTGATTATTCCTCTATCTAGCTTATAATAAACTCGTATAAAAGTGCCTTTATTTATTAATCTAATCGGCAGTATAAGGCATTGCATTTTTTACTGTGGATTTCGCGAGAGTTAAATAAGGAGGACTGTTCGCTAATTAAATTTTCTCATGTTTTTAGAAAGAAGAGAAAATTATTTTCAATACGAACTGTCCCCTATAAAAGGATAATAGGGAAGGATATCGTTTCCAATTACAATTTTTTACGTCTCATCATCCACATTCCATAGGCGAAAAATATTTGGAAATATATTGATGGCTGGCTTTATAAATAACCCGTTTAATTGTTCCGTGCATTCCGTATCCAACTGGTCATCTATTTCGTCATGATTTCATCGAAAAATACTCCAAATTCCAAACCAGAATGGAACAACCTCTAACGCTAACTTCGTGCGGGAACCCGCAGCAATTAAGGTCTACAAATTACTATCTTATATAAGTCGAGCCAAGTTTAAAAATCGTTCTAGTGAGAATTTGTGTTTACAGACTTAATTGCCTTTGGTTAATGGTGATCTAATTTAACGACGGATTATAATGCCACCCATTAATATACCTAATGAAAAGTTCAAGGAATCATTAATGAAACTGATTACCATGGATAAGGGTGCAATACGCCATTAATGGATCACGGGCCAAATTTACACGTTTTTTTGGAGCATGATTATTTTACAAAAAAATATATTTTTTATCATTCTGGAAATCCAGACATTATACACGTTATTTCATGTTCTGTTTCGTTACCTCGTGCAACTTTGACTAACTTCTTAATCACGTAATGGTAATTCTAAATGGAAGTGCTTTATAACAAAAAAATTCTTGTATAATGCAATATATTGTCTTCGTATTTTAAGGCAAAAAATATAAACATCCTGTTTTGTGTTGACATGCAAGTGGCATCTGTGATAACAACATATATGGGGAGAATAAATGAATTCCCTTTCCACCATATTTCAAAGAGGATTTGCACTACACGTTTCTATCTCCTCATCTTTTTAGAAGTAAGTAGTTTGTCATGTTTTTTGGAAATCGACGACTTGCGCTAGGAAAGAGAATTCATAAATGCAAAGTGTCATTTTCAACTTGGAAATTTTACTCTTTGTCAAATACGCAGTTCAACAATACGGATAAATATTATTAAAATAAAGCAAAAGTAGAAGGCGTAGCGAGAAAACCTATCAAGCGCTAAATTGAAGCAATACCAACACATAGCTTTCTTAAATACTTCCAATCGCAATGTAGGAACACGCATGTATACTCGTCACGAGAAAATCGATCATACGTGTACGTCATAAAATAGTATTCAATAATATTCTGCCTCATGGCCAATAATAAATTACTAATAAGGCTAAACAACCACCAAACCATATCATCCTAATTACACAACATTTACGGATAAATAACTAATTGTAATACTAATAGAAGAAGAATTATCCCGAATGTATATTCCGGTTACATTGAGAGGAAAAGTTGTTTGCAGCTGTTTCAATAACTATGGACTTTCTTCTTCTTTTGTACACATGACAATTTATGTTTTTGTCAGTAACGCTGGTCGGAGTTGCCATAACACAGGTTATTAAATCGTTTGAGTCGACATAGTATTCAATTTGCCTGCACCAAACGTTTCGCGAAGGTATTTCTCCTATTAGATTAGTGCACTGTATTACATATAAATCGTATGTATGTATAGTATCATTTGATAAATTAAACTTTTACGTAGTTACTTTTATAAAGGTACGGCTGGAAATATTTATCTAGAAATCTTGATGTATATTTATGAAAAATTTAAGAGTAATACCAAAAAAAATCAACACGACATTGAAATCTACATAGAAAAAATGAATGAAAAGAAATTAATTACGTAAAATTATATAAATATATATAATTAAATATAAAAATTATATATTATAAATATATCTATTATATAAAATTCAATGGGTTGAGAGTTAACTCGAAATACATTGAGATAAATAAAAATATAAAATAGATTGAAGTAAAAATAAAAATTCTATTTTCATGACGTTAATATGCATCTACATAAAGCTTAATTAGTGTATATTCTATACAAAGGCCTAGTCAGGGGGGAGGTTTTGAGGGTTGTAACCCCCATCGCAATGAAATTTTGTATATTTAACATAGGAATATATGAGTCGTAGCTCTGTAACCCTTCCCATTAAGCCTATAACCCCCTTATGAACTTTCTGACTACGCCAATGATTACATATCATCGATAATATTCGAAACCTTGAACACTGTTTTGAAGTTATAATTTCTACGTTCTTTTGATTACATTCCTTGTTCGAAATTGCTTCTTCCTTGAGCATTCATAATTAAAGTGAAAAACTTTTCTTAGATTTCTTCTGACTACTCAAGCGAAACCGGTATGGTTTATTTTCCAGAGTAAGATGGAAAAACCAGGCAGACCAAGAATTTCGAGCACAGGAACAAATTTATTAGGAATGTGTAGACAGCAGGCCGTTTGATATTACACATCAAATAGAAAATATTTTTCGTTGCTAGGAACACGACAACTTCGAATTTTGCTATTTTCTTCGGTTGGATGATTTTTCAGTCCTTTGGAGCGAAAGTTTCGTCCTGTTGTTGTCAAAAGAAAAAGCGATATTTATCTGGCTGGCAAACATATTCTCTGTCGTCCGTTCATAGATCGGGATTCTCCTGTTTTTCTTTGCGGAAATACCACGACATTCGTCGGACAGACAATCTTGTATTTTTCCTGCTGGCTGTCAACCACACTGCTAGATTAACAAAAACATTCCTATCGGACTCAGAAAATAATGGGGAAGCTGGAGCTATTGAAAAGACTGCGGAACTACTACTAAGACTACGACAAGAAATGTAAGAGAAAGGTGATTCTTCAATTTAGCCTAGACAATGGTTTTTAGTGCTTTTCCTAGGTGAATTCTTTTGATTTACGTAGGGAAAGTATTTATAATAGAGTATTTTGTCAAAACTTAACTAAGAATCAAAGAGCAAATATAATAATTCAAACGAAGTATCAGAATACTACCTAATAATATATTCAATTATAACATTTTTTATAATGTTTTTATCCAGGGCTGACCCGAAGAAATTGTTGAGAGTATGCAGTGTTGTCTTAAAGAGTATTTAACCTGTTAACTGGGTATGACGACATTTTTCGCCATGCCCGGAAGAATACCAAAATCCGAATGACGACATTTGTCGTCATTGAAATTAAATATCACTGCGAATTAAATATCACTTAAATTAATTAAATATCACTGTGAAAAAAAAGTCCCCAGTGTGAAACGAGTTTCACAAAATTTTATTCCCCGGTTAACAGGTCAAATTGTGGGGTTAGTTGAGTTAATGACGTCCCCGCGCCGCGCTTACCGGCATTTGACTGATCGTCTATCGTCTATCCAAGCCCAAGGTGGCAGTTACCACTTTCATCAGTTTTTCATTCCTCACCTAGCCGTACGCAGGATATTATTTTGAGGCTTGGGGGAGTTCAGGATGTTTTTCCTCATTTGTTTCCCTTCAAGTTTGTAAATGACTAGAAAAAAAAAAGGCTGAACTTTGTTGAAAGTTGTCCAAAAACCAGCAAATACGAAAACTTTTTTGAGACCTTGAGAGCACGCGCCGCGTACCCTGTATTTTTCAAAATTTCTTCAGAGAATGCGGCGCACACAGCGCGTACCCTTTCGGGACAGCCCTCTTCTTATCCAAAGGTGTTAATGGTTTTTTTTAAATAATAATATTTTATGAAATCACAAATAGCATACATTTGGCATACGTACATATAAATACACAAATAGCATACATTTGGCATACGTACATATAAATACACAAATAGCATACATTTGGCATACGTACATATAAATACACAAATAGCACACATACATATAAATATACAAATAGCAAACATACATATAAATTCACACATAGCATACATTTGGCATATATAAATATAAATACACACATAGCATACATTTGGCATATATATACATATAAATACACACATAGCATATATTTGCCATATATACATATAAATACACAAATAGCATACTTTTTTACTAATGCAATCAGAAATACGTTTAAAAATAGTACTTCATTACGAAAGAATACTCCATTCATTAATAAACTTTAATTCAATATAATATATATACTAGTTAATAAATAGGCGGTAAGTCTTCTTGTGCATACGCAATTAGATTTAGAAATGTAAAAGAATACGTAGATTGATTGATAAAGTAGGTTTTCCAGCCGCATGGCGTCACCAGTAGTCGGGGAAAGAAAAAGTTTGTGCATGCGTTCAGTAGCCGTCACTGTTATTCAAATAAACTTAGTTTTAGTTCAATGTTTGACGTCCGCACGTCATGGCATTTGTTAGTCGTAAATGATATTCTCGAGTTGTGAATAAAGTAGTGCTTAGTAATTGGGTATTTGACACTTACATATTCTGGGCCTGAAAGCGATGAATCAGGACGAGCGCTTGGTGGATTAAGTGAGTAGTTCGTTTGTATTTTTAGGGCGCAAGGACAGCAAAGGTCATGCTGCACCGGGATCCTCTACCTTCCAAGGATAATGATTATGATTTAAATTTAATGGGAAGTGTGGCCGCCTAAAAGGGAGCGCTGTAATCCCAGACAGTTTTTGACATTAAGGATTTTAACCTGTTAACTGGGTATGACGACATTTTTCGTCATGCCCAGAAGACTACCAAAATGCGAATGACGACATTTTTCGTCATTGAAATTAACCGTATTATGTTGAACGCATTACGTTTTATGTAGTTCTTATATATTTAATCCTAGCGTGATGGTGTGATGACATTACTTATCACTGTGAAAAAAAGTCCCCAGTGTGAAACGAGTTTCACAAAATTTTATTCCCCGGTTAACAGGTTAACAGGCAATGGGCTAACAAGGGAAACCCTCGAACTGTCAGAGCTCGATTTTTCTGAATTTTGGTTTATAGGCCAATGTGACCGAGTAGATGGAAGATCCAAAACCACATTTGGCCCAATCGACCTGGGGGGTCGAACTACGGCCCACTGAAAATAGAGCTTACCATACGATGATGCTTCGCTGCATGACAGGGGAAAACAGTGTTTTGGCGTGCTGGGTAAGCATTAAACGCCAAACATTATCGTAGGAAAAAAATAATACATATGAATAAAATATAGCACATATTTATAATAGTCATTTTAGTTGTACCTGAAATAATTATACATTGTGTTTTCTAGTGTAAAAGTAAAAAATATTTGAAGTTTTTACCTTACTTTTTTATAACTGACAAACTTTGAGATCATTTCTATCGAAGAACTTTAAAATCTGCTTATACTTAAACCAGTCTTGAATAAATAATCCTTCAATTTTCAAATCAGAAGCAATCATCACTTGCCTGTGCTTTCATCACCTTTGACCTTTTTAATTTTTTTGTTGGAAAGCGTGGAATTTCAAGCCTTATTTGTCACCATGTCTTCCTTTTCCACCATATCAACATACTTGTTTCGCGTTGTTTGTGAAAAATACACAAAGCAAGCCGATTTTGTATCAGATTATAAGATGGATATTGAGAAAGAAATATTTACATTTGCCAAAACTTTGATAAGTGGGTTAACATACGAAATTAATGACGAGAATGCTAGTGATTTTTGTTTAAATGGAATGAAGTATGATGCAATACAGGGTAATGAAATGAATGATGAGGAATGGGATGAACAAACTAATTTGCCGTCACGCGTAACTTACACATTAGAAGACATGAAAAGAATTTCCATGGAGTGGGTCAGGAAAACTACGTTCCTTGAAAAGCATACAGCATCGCTTTAAAGACAACACGTTTTTACATAGACAAATATATCGCTTTCGGGATTATGTTGCTTCCCAGGGTACAAGATGTGAAAAACTGTTACGGATGAAAGACGAAGTATTTGAGAAGTTTAAAAATGCCCGGGAACATGTTTTATTAACAGTTCACGATGCCGATTTAAAGTTATGGTTTCTGAACATTGCAATGAGAGAAAATCTCACAAACTTTAGCGCAAGTGATGCTTTTCTATTAAAATTTTAATAAAAGAGCGTGGCATAACAAGTAGAAGAGTCACCAAATTCGTTATGCCTGTACGTACTATGCACACAACGGCTTTGGAAGATAGAGCTATAGAATTCGTCAACATAGTTACAGATGCAATGAGCAACTATCCTTTTGATGAGGTTTTAGACATCGACCACAGCGGATTCACTAAAGATCTGGCATCTACGCGCACTCTGTCGATTAATGGGGAAAAGCACACTCCAAGTACCATTCAATCTTCTCACGCCATATCCCATTCCGTAACAATTGAACCTGTCATTTCTGCTACTGGACAATTATTGCGACAATTTCTGCTCATCCATCAGGAACCAAAGGGTGTATTCGATCCACGGGTACAGGAAAAGTTATTTAATCTCCTAATGTTATTCTGGAATGTTCCAAAAGTTGCAAATCCTCTACCGAAATACATGAGATGTTCCTCAGCGAAGTACTCAAACCAGGCATAACATCAAAAGTTCTATTAATTATGGATTCGTGGACAGGTCAAATGGACGAAAATATATTGGATTGCAGTTAGTCAAGCCAGTCTTTCAGAGCAATCGAAATTGATGATTATACCACCTGGAGGGATAGCACTCATACAGCCATACTACGTATATTTTTTTCTTCAATGGAAATATTTCGCTAAACGCTTAACACGATTTTGCCTTTTGCATTATTATGATCATGTAAGCTTATCAGAAAGGAATAAGATCACCAAATTGCACTTGCTCATTCACAATCAGCTGTCTTCCCCAAAATTCCGTAATATGATAATCTATGCTTGGTGGAAATCAACGTACCCGATACCAAAGCCTGAAAAATTCTTCAATGTGCAAGAAATTTGTTTTAATTTCACGGACCAAGTGTGTCACGAAATGGACTGCGATGGTAGTTCATTCATTTGTTGCAATCATTGCTCAAAGTTATTATGCTTTCTCATTTTCATATTGATTTTCATTTCCATTAAAAGCGTTTTAGGTTCATAACAACCAAGAGCGCAGTTATAACTCTGGTAACCCCAGCAGTTAGGTAACTCAAAATTTTTTTTTTCATATCTACATAAATTCATTTTCATACATAAATACTCCATGTTCATAATTCAAATCAGTTTCATATGTAAATACTCCATATTCATAATTCAAATCAGTTTCATATGTAAATATTCCATATTCCTAATTCAAATCAGTTTCATATGTAAATACTCCATAGTCATGATTGAAATCAGTTTCATGTGTATATACTCCATATTCATGATTGAAATCAGTTTCACGTGTAAGTACTCCATATTCATAATTCAAATCAGTTTCATATGTAAATACTCCATATTCATAATTTAAATCAGTTTTAAATGTAAATATTCTATATTCATAATTCAAATCAGTTCCATATGTCAATATTGCAGCGGTAAATAATTTTAATTGATTTTGGAAAGTGCCTCTAAAATTATTTGCAAAGGAACCTCAGCTTTTCCGATGCGCCAGGACTTCACTTCTACAAGACGTAGAAAGCTAAACTTCTAACATGAATAAAAGTAACTCACAGTAAAATTTTGGCGCTTAATGCTTGCTCAGCACGCCAAAACACTGTTTTCACCTGTCATGCAGCGAAGCATCATTGTAGGGTGAGCTCTATTTTCAGTGGGCCGTAGCTCGACCCCCAGGTCGATTGGGCCAAATTTGATTTTGGATCTTTCATTTACTCGGTCATATTGGCCTATAAACCGAAATTCAGAAAAATCGAGCTCTGACAGTTCGCGAGGTTCCCTTGTAAGGGGAGATTGTCGATCCGTGCTGGCGTACACGGACGCACTGCTCGCACTGGTGTCGTCATTTAACGTCTACCGTGAACTAATCCAAGATCATTCTGCCCCGGGAAGCAGATTAAATAGATGGCTGTGGCACGGAAGAACACCCCGAGCTGGCTGATACTCATAGAGGAGCTCACCGGACCCCGTTGGATGGGTGCGGAGCATCACGAAGCGGCATAGAGCGGGGGCACAAGCCGGCCCTGCAACTAGAACGCATAGGACGCCATCCGAGCATCCAAGCCGGTGTCTCGTACACTCGCAGGCATAACGAACGCTTCTCCAAGGTAATCGGCCACGCACACGAGCGAAGACCATAGCCAGACAGCCCAGAACGAAACAAAGGACGCTCGCACGACCCCAGAGTCGAAGACCGATCCGTGGGGGAAAGCAGAACCAAGTCCAAAATAGCAGGCACCAACATCAATCCACCTCAATCCAGCGGCCTGACCAATATCTCATGCACTCCGACAAAGTCTAGCTCAACAGCAGGCGGCACAGTCGTACAAACAGGACCTAGGCCCGCCAGACACAGACCGAAAAGAAAAGAAAAGACCGCAAGCCACTAGAGCCGAAATCGGCTATTTTTAGAGGAACCCGAACCTCTTATGTCCTGGGGGAACCAATCCCTGGGGTACGGTGAGTCATTAGCCCGTAAGCGTCCTTTTTTAGTGTCATTGGGAGCCAACTCTGACACAATGGCACGTTAGGAGAACGCGTTTCCACAGCGCCATCACATTGTGTAAATCAAACGAAAAGAGGAGTTTACTGTTGCATCATAACAACGCAAAATCCCATTGCAGTTTGCAAATGACGGAAACAGTGGCAAGTCTGAAATTCAGATTACTTCTTCAGAATCTTTACAGTTCAAATTTGGCACGGTGCGACTTCTGGTCGTTCCAAAAATTGAAAGATTCTTTTATCTGATGTTGAGGTTGAACTAGTGTAGTGGTAATGTGGGAAAGGGTGGCCGCCGAAGAGGCCAATGTAATCCCAGTCCGACGTTGAAGTTGCTTTGCGTAAATGGATTAAAAGCCAATCGCGAACTTTTTTTTGTGAACGGAAAGAAAAGGTAATTAATGCGTTTGGAAGCATGTGTCTAAATAAATGGCGACAGGGTTGAAAAATAACTGTAGTGTTTAAGAAAGAGAAATTTCTTTATTTTTACATAATTTTATTTTTTGTAGGAAACTTATTTCATACGAATGGAGTCTTTACATGTATATCAATCGGATCTCGTAAAACATCTTCAGCAAAAAATTTATTATTAAATATTTTTAATAAAATATCAATGCATACGAGTACATATATGTTTTGTTAATTATTAACTTTTAACAGTTTCATTAAACGCTCACGAAAACAATATACGTACTGCTTTATAAAGTAAAGCTCATAAAGGGTAGATTGTTTTTAATATAATTAAGTATTAACAAGATTTTAGTTTTCATCATCTGTCTGTAAATTAAAAAATTGTTGCAAAATAATCATTCGACACTAATTTGTCATTTAAAGCGACTGGCTAATAAATAACTTTCTGTTACATATGTCTTTAGGTTCCTAAACGTTTAAATTTATTCCAGTAAATTTGAGTACTGATGGAGGAAGTGGGCTAAAAAATTTTATCATTATATTTCATCTAAAATTTTTTATCATTATATTTATAAAGAAGAATTCCTTTATTGGTGGATAGTCTGACTTCTCATAACGCAAAGGAGTAAAAGGTGGTTAACTTTTAAGGCTGTGGTTGAAAAGTTTAAAAGTAAAAAAAAAAATGAAACAAATTTATAACGTTAAAAATGTTTTTACGGAAGTCAATTCAAAAAGGCGTCATATATTTTCGTTATATTTTTGCTGGACGCTTTAATAAAGGTTTGGAAGTTGTTGTCACTTCATTAAGATAATATTAATAATATAATTATTTGTGTAAAAATCAATAAAAAATGATCGTTGCCACTGTAATCTGGTGGAATCAATAAGAGCTACATGGAGAAATGTCAATTGTGATTAATTCTTTTCTTTTTAATTTCAATTGTTATGGTAACCCGAAACGCAAGTAATGCCAGAAGGCGCTTCTACTTTTTTGTTTATTAGTATTCATTCAAGTTTTGACGGGTACGCACGTAGTTTTTCTATTCCGCTTAAATTCGAATGTTATTCTTTATTCACCACACCAATGACAAAACTGCAAACAAAAAATCTTCAATGTTATTGAATACATTTTCAACGTTCTAATATTCAATAACATTGAAGATTTTTCTTAATAGTGTTTTATCACATACCTTGATTCTCTGAGATAGTGTTATCAATTTTAATCTTTTGCATTCAAACTTGTCTTCCAAATCTTCTCACTGAATCGTCTGCTCCTAAATTTTTTCTTACCATAGATGGACACGATTTCTAGGCGAAAAATGCAGTAATATTCATCGAACTTTAAATCTTACTGTGCTAATTAGTATGTGCATATTTTAATATTATTAACACTATAGTCTGCCTAGTCAATCATTCTTGCATATGGTGCAAATGTGAGAATTGAAACTTGCGGTTGAATGTGTAATAAATAGTTAATAAACTAGTTGTTTCTTCGATGAATAATATATTTTTATACACAATAGGAAAAGTTTTTCAAAAAGACAATTTATTTGGCTTCAAATGTTTTTCGATAGCTATGAGCTATCATCGAAGAAATAACCCTGAGCTTACGCAAAAAACAAGAATTGACTAAATCACCCATAGCCGTTCATTGCTGGTCTTTGGACCACAAATTTAACTTCGATGAAGCGAAGTTAATCTTCAAACCTCCGTCTCCTGCTGATCGTAATTTTTTTGAAACTTTTTTAATCCATCAAAACATCGAGCACCTGGTGAACGATTTATCTATTACGGCCAATATCCATCCAGCGTGGTCACGTTTTCTCCTCTTAAAATTTCACCAATAATTTTATATACCATTCTGAATACATTTTGCATCATTTAACACAATCCTTCCAGACAACCAACTTTCCTCATGCAGTCCACGTTCGTCTGGGTTCGACCGATAGAGGGCGCCAACTCACGGACATCAACCATAACCTTAGCCTTTGTACCATCAACAATTGTACACTTGCCCTTACGAGCGGTGTACGCTCATGATTTCTAACTTCTTCGATGATAGTTGAAAGCTATTGAAAAACGTTTAAAGCCAAATAAATCGTTTTTTTTTAAAACTGTGCCTATTTATAAAAATATATTATTTTCGAGTGTTTAGCACAGTGAGTCGATCTACTATTACATTAGTTGTTCCTTGTTATAACGCCATTGTGTTAATTATTAGTTACATTGGAACATGTGATTATTAAAATTCAAACAGATAAAAGTAATATTAAATTCAAAAAGCAAGACCTTATACGGAATGCAATTCTGTCGAAGGCGGAGAGATGGTACGTCAAAGCAACTCTAGCGTCGCCATCCTTCGAAGCACTTGGCAATGATTATCAACCTTTTCAATTACCACGCTTCCTACTCTTTCTTTAAATAACTTTCCTCTATAATGAAGGTTTTCAAAGCAGAAGGAAATAAAAGAAACCACTGAATTGAACCAGATTAATTTTTAAGTCTCCGAAACTTCTTAAATGATCAAATGCACCTAAGTCAGTTTCATCAAATATGCAGCTTTGCTTGTTTGGAAAAAAAAGCTGCCAAGTAAAGAAAGAAATACTGAAAGTAAATTTAATTTAATTACTAGTGGTGTGAAACTATTTATTCCTGTAATTAAAATAAACTGCAATTAACTTCTCGGAAATAAGAAAAATGGGCTTCCAAAGCAATTTCAGCTGGAATTTCGACAATCCAGTTGAAGAAGGGGAAATGGAAAGATGACGGCAATATTTTTTTCTTTTCGGAATTTGTGAAAAGATAAGACTTTACTTATTGTAATAGTGTTTAGACCGAAAAATAAAGTGAGAAGAATGTTTTCTCGTTGGTATTTGCCAAGTTGTTCTCTTCCCGTCAGACGAATTCTCCTTTTTTTTTAGAATAAAGATATTCGGACGCCATCTGCTAACTCCGCTTGGCGTCTTAATTTAATTATTATTTAACTTTATTTGACTAACAATTAGAAAAATAGATTAAAATTGCACTTCTTGACAAGAAGATTTTGTTTGTCCTGCATTTCTTACAAGACTGGGCTTGAGTATGCATGAAAGTAATTCCACTTATTAACTTCCAAGACTCGTATGTCATGTGATTTGCAGATAGTTTATGTTTCAGAGTATGAACTTTTTCCTTTAATAAGGAGCGTTTTGATTCGCTGTCCTAAAGGCATCTTACTACTGACTTTCCTATTGGCCAGTTGGGCAGTTCACTGGCAATTTATTATGTCCGGTAGCAGATTATGTCTTTATACTGGTCTATTTATCAACAGTTACATTTTATTACGTCGGTAGTATATGTCTTTACCGGTTTATCCAGGAACATTTATAATTTGTTGTGTTTGGTAGAAGATTATATTGTTACTGGTCTATTTATAGATGCTTACAATTTTTGCGTGTCCTAATAAATCCTATTGCTTCTAAACTAACTAGCAACGCCTTATGGCGTCTGTTTTATTAAGAAAGGGACACAGCCGTCTTTTCATATTATTTTTCTACGATTTAGATTATATGAATATCTCACAAAGCTCGTGTTATTTCTTCTACTTATGCAATAATTATCAAATTGCTTAAATAATAAGGAATTACTTAAAGCAGGTTTTTAAGCAATCGAGGAAGATGTTTCGTAACATGAACATTTTGAGGAAATAGCAATTCATAAAAACGTTGAATAAACTATGTTTACATAAGCAATTATTAATAAAAACGTTGAATAAGCAATATTTAGATGATCAATTATTAGTAAAAGAGTTGAATGAGAAATGTTTAGATGTTACAAGGTACAGATAATATTTTCTAACAAAGGCTGGATCTGTGGGCGCCCATATAAGTTTTCCTAGGTGAGGGTTGAGAAATATTACTCCTCCTTATTTATTATTATTTATTATTATTATCTCCTTTAAACGGCTGTCAAACATTTTAGTGAATGTACAAGATACTAAAATGCTACAAAAATAATTTAACGTTGAAAACATTATCTTATTTTACTCGCCATATGTCATCCAAACGGCGCCAAATGCTATTTTTATAGCCAAACATCGCCTCATTGCTAGCAAGGCTGATCTTGCCAAAGCTGATAAAGTCATCAACATTGTATCATATTGGGGCTACATCAGCTTGTGATGAGACGAAGATATCAGCAACAAAATGTCCTTGCTCCAGAAAACTAGAACCAACCAATCAAGTAACAAAATGTTGCAAACTTCCGAAGCAGAATAGTCTTACAAAATATCGTGACGATTTTTATGGGTTCTGGCTCGGTATAAACGTTTTCAGCGTTAAAAAATCTTTCAGATAAAATAGAAAATTGGAAATAATAACTATATTTTGATCTTGCTTTCAGCTTACTGAGAGAAAAATGAAGAAAGATGGTTAGAACAGAAACAAATGTAACACAATCTTTTGATATTCTACAATATGCGTCCAATATTTTTGTTATACGAGAATTCGGGTTGAAATTCCACGATATAATTTAATGACGAAAAGAAAATTGCAACTAACTACTAATCATTAATTTACCGAAGCATAGAAAAATGTTATTTGAAATCGTATCCAATTTTGAGCGCACGAGATAAAAATCCCTTGCATCCACTCTCAGATAAAAAATTTAATTGTTAATCCAAGTAGAGTACCTTAGAGTGAGTTGCGGAATAAAAGTAATGGATATATTAGAATGGCTGGTGATATTTAAATTAAATTAATTGTCGATAGCGTACTTACGGAAAGAGCTTAAATCAAAATAAATGGAATTGATTACTCAATTGATGATTTGAGATCTTCAAACGGAAAAAGAACCAATGACTCTGATTTCTCTGCATCTTGCGAATGAAAAGTTTAAAACTCGCTTATTAAGAGCTCCTTTTCAACAAGGGCAAAATTTTCAAAATTAATTGCACATAAATTTTTCTAAAATTCTGTTTAATGTTTATAATTTTGTCTTTTTAAAGTGAATAAGTATTTTAATTTTTGGAGATACGATCTGTTCAGTCCACTAATTTCAATTATTTACAATGTGTTAATCTTAACTTATTATTATTTTCGCCCTGACTCGACTTCGCGTTGGATGTACACGCTTTCATAACATACGTTGACTGGAAAACAGGATAAGAAGTACAAGTTTATTCACTCACAACTTGTGTACGGTTCTTGGTGGTACATTTGTTCCACAATATTTCTGTTATTGCATTGGTATTTTTGTAATCAAAAGATGTTGAGTGGTTAGGATAGAAACGAAGTAGAGTAGAAAGCTAATAACTTACTATAAGGCTTTCCTCCAAGCTGGATAACGCACTAGAAGAATTCTCCGGTAAGACTCTTTTAATCGTGAAATTATGTTTGAATTTTCATTTCATATTGGATATTTTCAACCTCATCTGATTTTACCACATCTTTCGTTTTTAGTGTATTAAAGACACTTGCTAACTTAGTATAAAGCCTAATTTACCCTTTACTTTAAAAAACCATATATATTCGTTCACCTTACGTTTCGGCGCGAAATGACTTTTGGTATCCTTGCTCCTTAAAAATACAACAAATCACATTCTTCCTTTCTTGAAAGAAATCAGTAAAATTGTAGGATTTAAAATAGTTTTTGGTCATAAAACATTTTAGATATCAATAAAAGTTGACGATTGGCGTAATGAAACTGACGGTTAGAAGAACCATAATAAAATAACACTGCTATTGAAAACGATAGCAACATCCTTTTCTAGAATTTCGAATTGCAATACGCAGAACATCTTTCACATACCACTGAAGTTATCAGAGTGATTGAGAAAGCTTATACGCTCTTTTGCGAAAAACAAAGAAAAAAGAATGAAAGAAAGAAGCACCGCTAAAAATAATCTATCTGGGAATTTCGCATGCAAATTCCTTTAAACCAAGTATGCAAATGATTAAATTTTCAAAGCCAATGAGTGTTAACTTCGATCATAGTACACTGGCATTGTATAAAAGAAGCAAAAATTGCGGACAGTTTACTTTTTCGCGTTGACGTTACGGTACCCTAGGGATGCAACCAATAATGTCGTTACGATGTGTTCGCAGACCATATAGCCAATTGGATGACTTCGAACGTGGTCGCATAGTCGGGATGCTTGAAGCTGGCTGGTCCTACTGAGCAATAGGCTGCCACCTGCACCGTACGGACACTGCTGTTCAAGGGTGTTGGCAGCAATGGTTTCTGCGAGGAACTCATCGGCAGAATAAAGGCTCTGGAAGGCCAAGGTGCACGAATTCGAGGCAAGGTCGGTTGGTTGGGCGACAGACCCGAGTTAATCCAACGGCATCATTGTCCGTCATTCAACGTTCTACTACAGACTCTTCCGTGCCACCCGTGGTACCTTCCACTACCTCGCAATGCTTGGCTGAGGTGGGGCTACGCTCATAGGGGCCTTTAAGACGTCCGCCATTAACCCCACGCCATCGACATAGTCGCTAGCTAAACAACTGGAAAGTCAAAGTAAATCCCCAAAAAACACAAGCAATCTTCTTTTCAAAACATCGAAATTCACCCTCAAATACACTTTGCATCATCAACACCCCAATCACCTGGTCCACCTCAATTAAATATCTGGGCGTAACGATAGACAGAAAACTTCTATTCGCCAATCACCTACATATTATAAAAAATAAAGTTAGTGCAGCTTGTTCCCTTCCAAGTAATTTAATAGGCCCACGCTCCTCCCTCTCCAGTAACAATAAAATCCTTCTATACACTACCGCTATACTCCCTATCCTTACTTACGCTACCCCATCATGGTCTCTTCTTAACAACAAAACCCTAACCTCTCTCCAAAAATTTGAAAACGCTACTCTCAGAAAATTTTTTAATATACCATGGTTCATCCGAAACACCCAAATTTTCAAAGACCTGCAAATACCCACAATCACCCAAACCATCCAAGACCTTTGCATTAATTATTTTGACTACATCCACCTCCACCCCAACCCACTAATCACACAATCCCATATCCTACACAACACGCGTCAAAGGAGACTTCTGGGTCCCCTTCAGGCATTTGTAAACCGCTTTCACCCACCCATTAACTCTTACCCCAACATCTTACCTTCTCCGCCCCCCCATTTCCGTACTCCACAATGGCCTCCAACCCTATCACACCAGAGAATCCGTCGAAGGTTATCCAGACTCCACCCAACTAGATCCAGGAATCGAAGCCCAGGACTCCGTCCTACGTTAGCCCACATACAACTTCGCCGGCTGGTCCCTCGGCCGCCAGAAACTCATTTTCCCCTCACAGCTCACCAATGAAATTCAAATTTGCCCGCCCATATCCAATCACAAACACCTGCACCCCCCCCAATCACTTTTATCATTCCACCAAATTCTACCTACTCCATTACACTAAATTAACCAACTATAATATACCACAGTTGTTAATATAATATCCCACCTCACCAAATAATTAATTTCCTCTACCCCCACCAACTCGTGAGCACCGTTTGAAACTCTGCTTCCCTTGCCTCGTCTGCCACTATCGCAAATATTTTAAACACCACATCATTAGTCTGCCTTGGTAAATCCAAAACACTTATCAATAACCAACAATTCGCCCTCCGTAAACAACTTCCTCCCACCCTACCCAACATTATTATTCACTCATTGGGGATATACGAATCTTTCGTAGGCGCCCCTTCTACATGATTATCAAAGACAGGCAAGGTATCGCATAGTGTTCAGCGATGAATCCTTTCTTCAGTCTTGGAGCAGATGACCATCGGATCCATGTATGGAGATGCTAGGGCCAGTAGTCCCAATCAATCACCCATTGTTTTTCCAAGGACATGCAGCCTTAGCACCTTGCACCATCACACTGGGGGTATTCTCATACGATAGCAGGACGTAACTAGTCATCCTGTGTACAACTGTAGCACTCAACGATATGTTGATGACATAACATATCGTTGAGTGCTACAGTATGTTGATGACATCTTGCACCCATTTGCATTACCTTTCATGATACGACATTCCGGGGCCATTTTCCAACAAGATAATGCCAGGCATATCTGTGAGCTGCCTCTATGCTGTTGATAATCTTTCTTAGCAAGCAAAATCACCAGATATTTTGCCAATCGAAGATGTAATGGGACATGGTAGGCCACCAGATTCAGCAGCGCAAAATGCGACAGATCTGGAGAAAGAAGTGAGGAATGCCTGGCAGAATGTGTCGCATGATGATATTTAGGAACCTTTATCACTCCTTAGCTGGACGTATAGAAGCACTCATCACCGCTATGGAGGTTTCACCAACTATTGATTTGAACATTCACTGTGCAATTCCTAGCCGTTGATGGGTCCTGCGGTCTTGAAACTTTTATTATTTCCGCACCTGTGTATGTGCTGGACGTAAATTAATTTTCCATGAAAACAGATAAATTCTTCATGGTGCATCTTTATTTTTTGCAAAAGATTGCATTTACTGATGAATGCTAAAGAATCTGAAGATGGCATATTAGATCCATCACACATACGCTACGATACGATATCGTAATATCATTATCACGCGATGCCACACAGACTCTAAGCTGGAGAGCTCGTTGGTAGTGTAAGGTTTTGTAAGACATAATTTCAGCTTACAAGAACAAAATATTTAAAAAATTCAGTCGAATTCGGATATAATGACAGTCAAAGGACTACCGAAATTTTGACACTGTAATTCATAAATAATTATGTGCAAATAATCTTCAAAGGGATTTCAAATTTTTGGCGTGATCGCCAGGTTGTTGCTACAATTAAGATAGTTTTAAACGAGTTCAATTGGTATTATCGAGATTTTATATGATGCAGGCTGCTTTTATTATAACGGGATAAAGGGCATTGGGTACAATTGCCAAAAATCAGGATTTTAGAATTAAAATACATTATCTAATTCTAGATTTTAGTACACCATCATAACACACTAAACATCAAGACAGCGGTCAGCTATCCAGTACAAAAAAGTACGAAACTGGATTGTTCCTACAGCTTATATACCATATTTATAATTATCCGTGCTTTTTAAAAAGGACACAAAAATTATAGCAAGGTATCAGCCATTGCTGTGTGCTCGTGAAATGTTAATAATGGACATATATAACAATTATAAATAAATATTATTATTTTATGAAGAAATCTATTCCGAAATTATAATATTCATAAATATCTCATAAAACCAATTTGATGGTTGTAACAGCAAAGTCTGATTTATATAAAATATACGAATTCATATGAAATGATCAAATTCAAAAAAGTAGTAGAGTTCTGAATGAACTTTAAACCAGTTATCTAACTACTAAATTTGACACCCACGTATTAATATCTCAATCTGGAGCTAGTTTTTGTTTTTGGAGAAAAAGAGACGCCGTCCTCATCCTGGATTCGAACCAGGGTCCCCACGTTTAGCCTGCGGTGTCTTGACCTACTAGACGAATGAGGACAAGAACAAACGCATTTTTCTTCGTATATGAGGATGTAAGATATTATTACCCTTCACAGGGATAACACAATTGCCAAATAATGGTCAACACACAAAGCCACTGAGGTGAGATTTTTTTGAGTTTTTCAAGGGGGATTTT
>QLNU02013614.1:16695333-16711345 GCA_006491805.2 Dysdera silvatica
TATTACAAATAAATTTGACACCCACGTATTATTAGCTCAAACTAGAGCTATTTTTGTTTAGGAGAAAAAGAGACGCCTTCCTTATCCTGTATTCGAACCAGGGTCCCCGCTTTGAGCTCGCGGTGTCTTGACCTACTTATCTACTTATCTAAGACAAGCTGTTAATGCTCTTACACGTAAAAAATCAGTCACAAGATTTTTTTAAAAAAATTAGATATTAAACGTTTCGGTATAAAGTTTTAGATCACACCATTTGTTCTCGCTTTTGAGAATGGGTGTCATTTTCTGATGCTTTACTTACACCGTTATTAAAAGTAAGATTTTATGTCCAATCACATAATTCTCCAAACGTTGAATAATTGCTTTAAACGCCAGAAAATCTTTGAAATATATTATTCAGCAAAAGCTTGAAACACGGAAAGGAAATTGATTTATCAAATATGGATAGGCCGGTGTAAGGTACATGAATAATTTAGTTTCGGAAGAAAAAAATTACGCCCTCAAACTATATGCAATGGACAAAAAAGTTTGGATTGCAAAAATATTTTTCCATTCCAGTAGTTTTCTTATCAAATTATGTAATTTGTTTTTATAATATTTATGCCAATTTCTGATTCGAAAAACTTATTTTTGTTTCCAGGTAACTTGATTGCCACTCAAGCAACACAGCGACGTCGTAACGAAGTCAGAAAGACATCCAGCATTGGAAATTTGACATCGCAAAGACATCGCATTCCGAAGCCGCTGTCTTGCCCAGATGTTTGAATTATTTGGCGCCGCAGAACCATCATTACTCAACTCCTAATACCCTAGTCTTAGAACCTTAAAACCTTATGAGAGAAGAAACACGTTTCTACGGATTATAATAAGAGAAACATCATTATTAGGATTATGATCAAAAGAATTAATATACGTCTGATGAAAATTAGTAATCTATTCCAGTTATAGCAATCATTATTCTTCAAATCTTCCATTACTTGCCTCCAACCAGCAAGAAGGGAGAAACCGTTGGCAATTTATCCACTGATAACATATTTATCACAATTATCTATGTTATTTATCTCAATTCGCTCGTGCCGTGCTGAAAATACAGGCTTCGGTCTGATCGCCGAAGTTTAATAACTTGTTGAGTCGTCTCAGGACAGGTGACTATCTGAGTACGGATTGCTTATTGAAGGCAGATTTGATGACGAATGAGCAAGTATCTTTGTTGCTGCATATACACAGGGATAAGGAAAGTCCGAATGCAGCCAATAGCTTCTAAATAAAGACAGATCTTGCAACGAAAGTTAGGTATCGGTATAGTAAAATGACTACGCACTATCAGACGATATGAATAGCAGCGCCTATAGTGGCAAATTGAAGAATTAAAACTTTTATTTTGAAAAATAATGGAGATTGGGAAGTATTTTCAACTAAAAAGTTGAAGAGCATCCTTCAGTTAGTAGGAAAAGACATACGGCTTACATGCAAAACCTACACGTACTGCCACAAAGTGAGGTGTTTCTGAAGTTTCAATGCATCGCTTTCTGTTAGTGCTTTCTAGTATCTTAAAAGCTGAGTTGAAGTTCTTATAGGAGAGAAACCATGGTTTCTCTCCTATAAGAACTTCAACATAACTTTTAAAACACCAGAAAACATCACTGGCGGACCCAAAGGGGGCGATGGGGCGGACGCACCGCCCCCCGAGCAAGGATTATATCATGGAATATTAAATGAAAAGCGCAAGACACATGGGTGAAAATAGGAATCGGAAACAAATACCACCCTGAAAGATTTCCGCATCTGCCAGTGGTAAACATTAATTGTAAGCGATGAATTGAAACTTCTGGAATACCTCACTTTATGGCAATACGGGTACATATTGCATATGAGCCGTATACTTTTTTCTACTAACTAAAGGATGCTCTATAACTTTCTAATTGAAAATATTTTCCTATCTTTACAATTTTTTTAAATAAAATTTTAACTTCCTCAATTCGCCACTAGGGTGCTGTTGTTCATGTCATCTGATAGCGTACGATCATTTTACTATACCAGTACCTAACTTTCGTTGCAAGATCTGTCTTGGATCAAATGTGATTGGCCGCATTCGGACTTTCCTAGGAGCGCTTTATAGCTTGAGGCTATTTCCCGATATACTAGGGGCGGTTGTTTAAAGCTCTCTAGTAAGCCAAGGCCCTGCATGGGCAATAAATGCCAATGAATTTGTTTTTATTCACATCAATCACGTTTGCTATTGCATCTAATTTTCTACCCATTTTAGTACCGTAAAACATCGCTCAAATAATGAGGAAGCAAACTTACCAAGATTTTATGTTTAAGTTATTACTAATATACAGTGGCGGAAAAAAGTATTTGAACAATGCTTTATTTCACAATAGTTTTATTCTTAGTGACTGAAATTTAACGAAATTTTAATAAAACACATATTTCATATTTGATAATGCAATATGTCAATCAGTGTGGACATGCACTTAGTAACAACATGTTAAATTCAAAATATGCAAATTTTCAATGGGAAAAATGTATTTGAACAACAAATGACAAACGCTGTTACGAGGAATTCTGACAGAGGAGAAGAAGAAAAAATGGAATTTGCGTTTAGTTTAATTATTCATTTACAGTGAGTACTTCACTTTCAGTAGCAAACTGGACGTTTAAAAAATGTCTGAAAAGAAAAGCGAGTTATCTCTAGTTACGTGTGATAAAATCGTTAATTTAAGGAAAAATAGTTGCACTTCCGTAAAATAGCGAGTAGTTTAAAATTAAATATGTCACCGTTTATTATGTCATGCAAAAATTCACATCAACTGGTGAAATCGAAAATCAGAAGAGAATGGGTCGACTCAAAGCTATTGAACCAAGAGTTTGCAGGAAAATTGGAAGGTTAGTTTAAAAAATCCTTTTATAAGTAATGTAGAAATGTCAGATGATATTGCGTCATTTTCAGATACTCATGTTACATCTCGAACTGTACGAAATTACTTACATAAATTGGATTATAAAGGCAGAAATGCTAGGAAAGAGCTTTATGTTAGTGAAAACAATAGAAAGAAGAGGCTTCAATTTGCAAAAGAATTTGTAGATAAACCTTTAGACTTTTGGAAAACTGTATTATTCAGTGATGAAAGTAAATTCTGTTTATTTGGATCTGATGGCAACAAGACGGTTCGGAGGAGAAAAAGGAAGGCCTTATGTCCTCAAAATTTTGTCCGAACTATGAAACACGGCGGCGGTAGCATTATGGTTTGGGATTGTATGGCCTGTAGAGAAACTGGCAATTTAATTGTGATTGATGGAATTTAGAATGCACAAAACTATATGAACATGTTGCGAGATAACTTATCTCAAAGTGCATCGAAGTTAGGCATTAAGGATGACTTCTTGTTCCAACAGGACAACAACGCCCTGCGGTGGCGCAGTGTGGTAACGCGTTCTCCTAGTGCGCCGCTAATCCGGGTTCGACTCCCAGCAGTGCAAAGAACGCTTACTCAGAGATCTCATAAAGATCGCACTGCTCACTGTAGTCCGGGGTTTGGTTCCCTAGGCCTTAAGAGGTTCGGATTCCTCGGAAAACAGTAGGTCCCGGCGCAGCATGACCACTGTAGTCTTTGAGCCGTAAAACCACAAAACAAACAAACAAACAAACTAACAGGACAACGACCCGTAACATACGGCCAAATATATACAAAAGAATATTTGTTATATAAAGTTCCCCGTAGACTAAATACACCTCCTCAATCTCCGGACCTTAATCCAATTGAAAACTTGTATGTTTTGGACCAAGAACTAAGAAAACACAAGTTTTCAAATAAAAATGAATCCAAAAACATTCTTTTGGAAACATGGGAAAATCTCTCATCAGATCTAACAAAAAAGTTAATAGAATCAATGCCAAGAAGGCTATAAGCTGTTACAAATAATAATAATGATATTTTTACAAAGTATTAAATTGTGTTATGATAATTTTTGGTATAATTTTGAGTTATAATATTATGTTCAAATACTTTTTTCCCCATAAAAAATTGTGTATTTTGGTATTTCTATGTGGCCACTATTTTTGTATTTATTGTATTAGCTAATATGAAATATGTGTTTGGTCGAAATTTCGTTAAATTTCATTTACTCACAATAAATTTATTGTGAAATAAAGCATTGTTCAAATACTTTTTTCCGCCACTCTATATATCGGATCTTATAAAGATTACGATATTGAGGAAAGGTTTCCTTCTGGTACTTTTCTGTGATACACGAAAAAGAATTAAGATTTTACATTTAGAAACCACAATTTTCTCTCTTCTTTACCCAAAACAAGAAGACCATTTTTCATGTTTCCTTTTAAGGAAGTTGCATGCAAATTAATTAGTACCGCGATTATATTTAGATTCTCAGCGCTGCAAACTGTCCACATCTAGATAATTTAAGCATGATTCCAGTAAGTTGTAGGTACAAAAACTGATAGAATTGCTGCAGAGCCATCCGTAAATAAATGCAGAACTGTAAATCGCCGTCATCATCATCAATTATAACGAGCTTCGCTGCATTTCGTAAGTTTTGGGTCGAAGTTACAAAGCGGCTGCTACCTCATGTCGGTAATTTAGAGCAGTTGGATTGCACGCTCTCCTTTTCAGAGATTACGAATTCGGCTGCAGCTGCTCACGTATTCAGGAGCGATTTTGCCGATAGTGACATGGCCGTTGCGTGACAATCTTTCATCTGGGTCAACAATTTTCGCACTCGAAATCGCACCTTGCCAAACGTTGATGGTCTTGCATCTGACCTGCAAGACTGTTATCATACTGAGGGTTTCAGAGCGCTCGAATCCTTGTCGCACGCGAATATTCGTCTCATCAAGTCATGTGAATTAAATGCCAAATGGAAATTAAAAATATGTATGTATACAACGTAAATGATGTTGGGTTTCCTCCTAGGATATTTTTGCGACAAGCCTGTATTATAATGTAGTTTATTTACAATTAGATCCTGTGTTTCACCTTTTAAAATTCATATTAGAATCTTTTTTTACTCATAGCAGCCAGATAGAAATATTGTGACACGTGGAGTCATCGATCCTTGGATTACAGTTCCTGTACTGGGAAATCCATGTCAATGGATACAGCCCATTGTGATGGCCCTGCTTTGGTGCAGTGTTAACGTGTTTGCCTAGATTATCGTTAACACGAGTTCGACTTCTGATTGTGCCTACAAACAAAGAAGCTTGCCAATTAATTTCTCACTGTAGTCCGATGGATGGGCTCTTTAGGTCTTAAGAGGTTCGGATTCCTGGAAAACATGCATGTTCCAAGACAGCATGACCTATGTTGTCCTTGTGAAAACAAAACATAAACAACTAAACACCTCAACTTGACTCATTTCTTGTATAAATATTCACCACAGAAGATATCTTTAATAAAGTAAGATATGGATGAATTTATTATTATGATTAAGCCTGATACTCTACTTTTAACGAACCTGATAATGCACGAGAATGACACTTTTTCTAAGAACCGGATATGACATACTTTTAAAGTTCATACTTTACAATATCAAAAGCTTTAATATACAATGTTTATAACTACTGTTGTTAGAAGATGCTCCTTTGGAAGTTAATGTTTTGTTGGAGAGAGAAAATAGGTACGAGTAAGTAAATAGAAGATGATGTAATCACCTCATGTCTGCCTCATTTCTTATATGTAAAATCCTATAATTTTTTTTTTAAATTTTGGATCGTGGTTCTAAAAATTGAATGTTATATAATAATAAAAGGATATGTATAAAACGGAACATATCCAAACGGTTTTCAATCCAGTTTTTGAGGTGCCTGTTTTGGAAAAAGAAAAAGTGACGAAGTTTGGTACACCGTTGCCTCAGTTTTCCCCGTAACACGAAATACAAACCAAGCAGTTGGAATTAATGCACAATATATCATCGATTATCAAAATTAATTTTAACCAATGTGCAGTACACCGTCGATTATTAGAATTAGCAATCAATAAATCAATAAATTAGAATTAGCAATCAAGATAGCAACAAGTTATGGATCACAAACTTGAGTGAATCTAAAAAAGTTTTTAAAGTACAATTCTGCAGAAATTATTTAAAAAATTACATAAATATGCAATTAATTATGCTCATATAATACACATTATTATAATTGCTTAGATTACATACATGAGGTATTATAACATGAGGCATTATTCATTAAAAATAGGTAGGTAGTGGGTTTCAAGATGTTTAGGAACCACTGCCCTAGGGAATTACTTTAACGTGTTGCCATTTCAAAATTCTGGCAAGTTTAATTTGAAGACATTTTCAATAATGAGATTTTACTTCTATTTAGTTCCATTTACAACCTCACATATATTTCTACGTTAAAATTTCAAATACTGAAGAACATATTATAATGAAATGTATATGATTTGTAAGAATGTTATTTTATTTCCAGATGCGAGACTGAATTTATCCTACATTGACATTCAAGATCTTCACACTGATATAATTCATGAAACACAGCGCAGACGAGAGGGGAAGCTGCAGGGGCTGCAGCCCGGCGGCTCGGTTGAAGCCTAGGGGCTCGTGCGGGCAAGGACATATACCGTGGGGAGGGGGGCTCGGCCCAAGGAAGGCCTCATGGGGACGATCGAAGTGAGCCTAGGGGCCCGGATTGGCTCTCGGCTCTTCTGGTGAAGTATATTGCCTACAAAAAAGTTTTCGATTTCCACTCTATGTAATGGCTTTTATAATTTTAAAATGATATATAAATTGACCAGAACCAAAGCCTTTTAACCACCTTCCAACCTCGCAGCATGTCTTCAGCATTGAGCTGAATTTCTGAATTAACTCGTGTTAGTGTAATGTTTAAGTCATCTTTTAAAGATGACGTAACATGCAACTTAAAGGGTCCATATCTACAACTTATTTCATCATCCAACCGAAATACATTAGTATTTATACTAACAGTATTAACAAAAAATACCAATTGTATTTTCTTAATCCTGATTCAAGTTGTGAACGAAGTTTAAGAATTCGATTAAAACATTCTTTGATATTTAAAATAATCCATTTCAAATATTATTTCGCTTTTGTGAACGAAATTCTGCAAAACAAGTTTCTATATGATATATCTTTTAAAAGTAAATTCAAATTATTTCTTTCTCTTAGAAATACGATCAGTTTCAAAACTCCGAATATGATGTAGTTACGGAAACAGACTTAAAAAATCTTAGTGCACACTAAGTAACTGGAAGCGATGGTTGGCAATTGTTTCATTTTTGTGCATTATTTACTCTTTTACAAACCAATTTAATATGGGTTTCTTATTCTTCTATAATAGGATTTGGCAATATCGAGGCTTTTTAAGTTTGCATGATAATTTTTGGACATGCGTCACGAAGATATTCTTATAAAAATTAACAATTTATTTACTAATAAAAAACTCTAAAAATATAATCAAAAATCAAGTTTAAAAACAGACTAATCTCCATTTTAGTTGTTCTAAGCAATTTTTAGAACTTTTTAAACCAAACATATAAATTAACGTACATTTTAATCATTATTAATTTTAAAATTGATACATCAATTATGCAAATTTAAGTCTATGGACTAGAATTAAAATATATAATTCAAAAGCCTTCAGCCTAAAAATTTATATATATTTATACCTTTTCCGAAACAGAATATTGCTGGTGTTACAACGGTATGCAGCGTGCGATTAATTCATTCAAATTTATCTGTTATCGGGTTTTAAATTTTCTCATTTTGAATAGGTTGACCACATAGTGAAAACGTTAGTTAAAGAGGATGGATATCTTTAGATTGGGAAAAGAATTGCTTGCTGTCAGGGTATATAACCCCTGGAAAAATTATCTAATATTTTTTCATTTGCTTGAATTGTTCCTTATCTTCATTTTTACATTTATAAAAATAAAGAAAAAGACTATGTACAAATATAATTTATACTTCATACTTTGAAGTACATAAAAAACATATTGGCATAAATAAAATAGCAGTATATTAGAGATACTCTCTCAAACTTGGAAGGTCATTGGAAAAAAATAGCATGCATATCATCAGGAAAAAAAACAATCTAATGTTCATTATGTTTCTGTCAATATTTCGTTACTCTTCTTTGAGTTTTAATGAGGGCTTAAATTAGTCGTGGCATTGATTTTAAATGATGTTTACACATATCAGCTTTAATTTTTTCCCCAGGCCATAATGATAGCTTTTTTCAGTTCATGTTTATTCCTTGACGAGTTTTAAATTCCACCAGACATTTTCTATAGGGTTCATGTCTGGGTTATTCGCTAGCTAAATCATGGTTGTAAGAGAAGTTTCTTGTAAATGTTTTTTGACTAATTTAGCGAGATGACCGGGCGCATTATCATCCTGAAAAATGATCTCATAATTATCCCAATGACGTATTTCCAAATAAGCTATATTTGACTACAGACTAGGGCAGCAAAATTTTGTGTATTGAGTCTGATATAACGAAATATCATATGATGGTATAATCAGATATTTTTCTGAGAAGAAAGCTAGAGAGAAACGTCATACTTTTCATTTAAGTACTAGAGTTTGATAGCTTTCCTTTTTTGCTAAAATTAAAATTTATTTCAATAAAATTGAATTTGATTTATTATATACCAAAAAGAAATAATACTTCAATGTAAGTTAATATTATTTAATGTTTATGTATCAATTTATGGGTTTGGTTATTCGACGTATTTACTGTCAATACAAAGTTTTTGGCGTATATTGAATGTAGCAATTTTTCCTACCACTGATCGGGCGAGGGGCGTGGACTGGTAGGAAGGGGCGGCAAAAACGTAGCATAGGGGCGGCAAAATGTTAAATCCGCCCATGCGTTATCTTCAAATCTATCTTCCAATATAGGCATTAAAAAGTGCTCTAAAATCAAACATTAAACTTTAGCATCAACAGTACTTTTAAGAATGCACAACCTACCAGCTCCCTTAGCTGTAATGCAGTTCCATATCATAAAATACTGCGGAAAGTTTGCTTTAGAAAGCAAACAGATTGGATCAAATTTTTTTCCCGGACGTCTCCACACAAATTTTCCAATATCATGGCCGTTGGCAAGGCATATTCTGCATTCGACCAACAAATAACCTTCTCCAAATTATCAGCGGTCCAATGCCGATATTTTTTTACCCATTTTAAAGGCTTTTGGCAATGAGCGCGTGTGAGCAATGGTTTTGTTTAGCTTCACAGTAGAAAAATCAACGCTTATTCAACTGATTTCTAAGTGTTCTTTTAGCCATGCTCACACCATGTAAGCTCCATATATGATTGAGTACTGAGATTTTTGCATTTTTTTACATATTTTTATGAGTTGACGATCTTGTCGCTTCCTTGTTTTGTAAAACGACCACATCCCGTTTCATATTTAACATTGCCACAGATTTTACATTTTGCTCACAAATTAGATATTGCAACTTGAAAACATCCTGTAATAGTAGCCACTTCTGTTTGTTTTTTTGTCCTCCTTTGAATGTTTAATAGTAAAATTCCTCACATCTTCTGAATATTCGCGTATTGGAGACATTTCTATTCGTGTCGTTAAAGGAAATGTGACGATAAAATCTTTCTGCATAGATCCTACAGCACACTTATTCTTCTGCAGTCCTATGAAATTTCATTTTCATATACCATTTCAATACATTTTGCAAGTACTAGATAATTTTTCCACATAAAAAACGTATTAGATAATTTTTTCCTTCGCTGTTCATAACCACAAATACTATATCTACATTATGCAAATTTTCTCCTTATGTAGTTTAAATGCTGAAAAATAACGTGCCTTTGCTTTAAATGCAGCCAGCGATGTACTATTTCTACAAAATATATCACTTTTGAACCATTAAGTGAACTTCGAAAAATATTAGATAATTTTTACCAGGAGTCTTAGAAGACAAACTTGGATTATCAATTGGACGACAATTGGATTATCACGTCCGAGTCATCATTGAAGAGGATGACTGTACAGCGGGATTGGATTACAACCCATCTTACTTTAATTATAGTACGGATTGGAGCTCGTTAATTTAGACGATATCAAAGGAACCCCACGCTACCTGATTCCAAATTATAGACAAGGAAAAATAACATAAGGAAATAGCTAATTAAGTCGATGAGCATATTAGCTGGCCAGGATTAAAATTGCAGATACATTGTCGTGTATGTCGACGGCAGATCAATAGAAAGCTCAGTTTCAAAACCTCAGATTATGTTTATTAGGTTATGACAGATGTTACGTTTGATCGCGCAACAATGGTTTGATCGCGCAACAATGATTTGATCTCGAGAACAAGCCCTGTATTTACTGGCTCGTGTAAGGGAGGGAATTAGTCGCCAGATTCCTACGAAACCGCGAGGAGCCGGTGCTTCAGTATAACCGGGAGACATGACTTGCAGAAAATTAATTTGTTTGGGTTTGCCAAGATTTCAATTACCATTCAATACAGATTTAGATATTTAGGTTAAAAAACCAGCTCTTCACTAACAATTAAAATTTTCATTTGTTTATGAGAGAAAAAACCTTCAATTGTGACCCCACATATTAATAATACTGGTTTGATATTTCCTACAGGCGAACAGATTCATATCACCATATGCTCCTAATTATTCATTACATTAAATCCTCACTATCTTTCAATAATTAACACAATCACACTATATTCCTCTTGACGACGACAAAGAAAACAATACTAAATAGAGTATTTTGTAAATACGCATGAATTTATAAGTAGTAAGTGCATATATATATATATATATATATTGGCGGCAACAACAATACATTTTCAAGTCCATGATGCTCTAGCTCTTCTATACAGTATAAGGCCACAATAATTTATCTTCAGTAGGGTAGTACGAGAATATTTCAGTTACACACAGCAGTAGCTGGAGAGAGAGGGAAGAAGACATAAAACAAATAGCCAGATACATACATGCATATTGTATGTCTGTTAGAACTTCAGTCTATATCTACCTCAATAGCCTAATCCTCAAAAAGGCCCTGCGGTGGCGCAGTGTGGTAACGCGTTCTCCTAGTGCGCCGCTAATCCGGGTTCGACTCCCAGCAGTGCAAAGAACGCTTACTCAGAGATCTCATAAAGATCGCACTGCTCACTGTAGTCCGGGGTTTGGTTCCCTAGGCCTTAAGAGGTTCGGATTCCTCGGAAAACAGTAGGTCCCGGCGCAGCATGACCACTGTAGTCTTTGAGCCGTAAAACCAAACAAACAAATAAGCCCAATCCTAAATAACGAATATTTCTTTATAAAGATGACATTTTACGGTCCTACCGTATTGTTACACATATTTCAATTAACATTTTTTGCTATAAAATGATGCCATTTCTTTGTCTCTTAAGTCACTAATGACACTGTATATTTAAAGTTACGTATTTCAGGCTATGAGCCTTTTATTATTAAAGCAAAAAATTCAAGGTGTATTTCAATCTAGCGACTCCTTCAATTCAATACATGTGTGTAATGTCAGAACCGTCTTTTTAAAATGAAATTTAAACAAATGTTGAGATTAGGGTTTCAAAGTGCAGCCAAACTTACGGCCTCCAAGGCAGAGGATATAGCATGAAAAGGCTAACTGTTCCTAAAAAGTTCCATGAAGAGCTTTTAATTTTTGACGTTATTTATTTGCTACATATTTATTATTTTATAAACATTTTCCATCATTTATTTTTCTCATTTGCTATTTTATTTCGTTACTTACATTTCCAATAACGGAAAACAAAAGTGTTGATGGTAACTTATCCCAGTTTCTCAATATTTATTTGTAGAACAAGTACCATATCGAGTTTGGACGCATTCCAAATTGAAAAAAACTTGCAGTTGAACAATGAACGCAATGGAATCGTTAGACATTTTACTGCTTTGCAGGATGTCATAATTTATTACCACGCATGCAAAGCACAAAACGCATTTCCATGGTCAAGGTAGAAAAACAGTGAGGACAGTTAAAGGTCATGTTGTGCCGGCTGCAGTTTTCCTAAGGACTCCAAAATTCTTAACGCTTACGAAACCAATCACAAGTCTGCAGCAAGGACGGATTATCGCATAGACAAACAAGGCAAAAAAAGATGTATAAGACAGTTAAAGATCATGTTGTGCCGGACCTGCAGTTTTCCTAAGGACTCAAAAATTCTTAACGCTTACGAAACCAATCACAAGTCTGCAGTAAGGACGGATTATCGCATAGACAAACAAGGCAAAAAAAATGTATAAGACAGTTAAAGGTCATGTTGTGCCGGACCTGCAGTTTTCCTAAGGACTCCAAAATTCTTAACGCTTACGAAACCAGTCACAAGTCTGCAGTAAGGACGGATTATCGCATAGACAAACAAGGCAAAAAAAGATATATAAGACAGTTAAAGGTCATGTTGTGCCGGACCTGCAGTTTTCCTAAGGATTACAAAATTCTTAACGCTTACGAAACCAATCACCTGACTGCAGCAGGACCGGATTATCGCATAGACAAACAAGACATTAAAAGGTCATGTTGTTCCGGACCGGCAGTTTTCCTAAGGACTCCAAAATTCTTAACGCTTACGGAACCAATCACCGGACCGCACAGGGCAAGATTATCGCATAGACAAACAAGGCAAACAAGACAGTAAAAGGTCGTGTTGTGCCGGACCTGCAGTTTTCCTAAGGACTCCAAAATTCTTAATGCTTACAGAACCGATCACCGGACGGCAGCAGAGCCAAATTATCGCAGACAAACAAGACAGTGAAAGGTCATGTTGTTCGGGACCTTCAGGTTTCCTAAGGACTCCAAAATTCTTAACGCCTAGAGAATCGATCAACGGACAACAGCAGAGCCCGATCACCACATAGATAAACAAAACAAATACCTAGAGGCTGGTTTTTCGAGGGGCACTGTTCGGTAAAGGCTCAACACCGGCTTCAAAATCGTTGCCAATCCGACCTTATCACTAGGGTAGTAATTTTATCACGGCGCGAATTTATGTGACGTTTTCCGCTAATTTTAGAGTTTCTTGTATATACGTCCATGCAATTATGTTACTCGTGCCGACTTCATGTTCAAAGTTCAAATTTTTAATTTCAGAAGGGATTTAGTCTGCTCTTAGATATAGTGAGTATTCTCGTTGGTCCCAAGCACCTTGTTATATATACATATATATGTGTGTATATATGTGTGTGTGTGTGTGTGTGTGTGTGTGTCCTATTGTGACTACACTTAATTTATATTACAAGTGGCGAGGAAAAGTAATTGCTCAGGTGCCCCACGAAAGAGTAATCAAATTCTGGACTACGGTGAAATGAAGAACAACAGGGGATAAGGAGTTCAACAGACAAGATAGCCAAAGATTATTTTTTAAAGAATTTACTTTACAATTTTTTAATAAAAAATGCAACCTGATAAGGTATCACATACGACAGCTACCTACAAAGGAAAAGCATTTGTTCATTAGTGAACACAATTAGCGCAGTTTTGTTTGTTTGTTTGTTTTTATGGCACAAGCGCATCTGGGATATGCTGCGCCAAATAGTACTGCGCAGTTTTGAACCCATTAAAAGTAATTAAATGTTTTATGTAAAAAGGTAAATAGAATTATAATGTTTAGTCAGATCATATAACGGTAAGAACGTGCCGATTAGTAAAAAATTCGTATTTTACTTTATTTTATTGATTTAAGTGTTTAGCATGTTTTGAAATATTCATTAATTTATACGGTAGCTCAAAATAACTACAATTCCATCCACTATTTATAGCTGGAAAAATTAGATTTTATACAAAAGTTTTTAGTACTGAAATTATTCTTCCTTGGGAAAAAATACTATATTAGTGTACCTTAAAATTGCTAAACAAAATAGCGAGTGATTTTTCTTAATGAGAACCAAAAAGCGATTGCAGTTTGACAATAGCTTCAATTAAAAAACTATTAAGGAGTTTTCGTTATAAAATGGATAATTATAGCGCTCTGATGGGGAGAGAAATACCCTTTTCTTTATCCTAACGCTAAGGATATTTTCATAAATTCAAAAACGCAAATTTTATATTAAACCACAAATATTTTACAATATATTTGAAAAACTTAGTGACAACGTATTGAAGTAATTCAAAATTTTCACAATAGGCTGCAATTTCACGAAATCTTTATGACAAATATAATGAAAGTGAACATATTCTAATATTTTGTATTACGCTAAATATGGTATTTCTCAAAATTCAATCTCCATAAAATTGCTTCCATACTTTTTAAATGTATATATTCTCTAAATTTTTATTATCTATGCATTTTATATCTTGGGGAAGCCAAGTCATGTAATAGGACAAGTTCTTCTCCTGTTTGGGTATTTAACCAGTTTAGTGGCAGACTGTTTTGACTACTGGATAAAGGAGAATATTTTTCAGTCTTTCGTCATAGGAACATTACGGTAAATGACTTACATCCCGATACACTCAAAAACGATCAAGCTTACTTCCGGATAGAATTCAAAGTTAGCGAGTCATAAAGTGATGGACTTTGTATCATACGGTAAAGAGTTCCTTTAAAGTTCTACAAAGTGGACTTTAAGTTTTTGACCTTGCTTTATTTTCTGTGCATCTACTATTTCATAAATAAGCGTATTTTTATTTATATTTTATAATTATTTATTAATTGCTTTCTTTACAAACATACAAGTTTCAGGCTCGATTCACTTGTAAATATTTCTTCTTCTTTACAGACAACCGAACCTACTTCGGTTCCGCGGTTGGCGGTTAACATTGTGCCAAATAAATCGCCAATTTCCAATACCATCCTCGAGAATACTGCCATGCTCAAGACACGGTGTGTGCAGAACTCAAACATATTTTCTCTGAAATTCTTCAAGATGGGTACCCTCCAAAATCCATAAAAATTCACAGTTTTCAATCCTCTTCCATTCTACGTCCACTTAATAATAGTAGAAAGGAAAGAAAGGAAGCCGTAACGCTCCCTTATTACCAAGGTATTTCTGAACGCATCTCCAAAATTCTCAGAAACCAAAGCTTTTCAGTTTTCTATAAACCAACTACAAAACTACCTGACATCCTCTGCCATCTGAATACCCCAACTCCCAAACCGCCGTAGTTATCTATTCAATCCCATGCAGCAACTGCGTTGACAAATACTATGCCAAACCAAAAGAACTCTCAAAACTAGGCTCCAAGGATATAAAAACGAATTCAGGACTCAAGATTTTAGCTCGCTTCTCGTCAAACACTGTGCTGAACAGAACCATGTTCCACGGTCCCATGACACAAAAATCCTGCACAAAATATTCACAAATACGATAGCCGCTTATTCCTTGAAAATTGGCAATCTAGAAACAATAGACATCACAACGCGTTAAATGGGTTCCACGATCTACCAGCGGAATATGTAACACTTAACCTGTTAACTGGGTATGACGACATTTTTCGTCATGCCCGGAAGACTACCAAAATGCGAATGACGACATTTTTCGTCATTGAAATTAACCGTATTATGTTGAACGCATTACGTTTTATGTAGTTCTTATATATTTAATCCTAGCGTGATGGTGTGATGACATTACTTATCACTGTGAAAAAAAGTCCCCAGTGTGAAACGAGTTTCACAAAATTTTATTCCCCGGTTAACAGGTTAATAATATTCCAGCATTTCAACCATTTAGCACTGAAGATGAGTCTGCAATAGCTTCGAAATGTTTTTTTTTTCAACATGTTAAATCATATACTTTTTAATGTCTTTTTAAAAAAGTCAAATTGTTTACAGCTGTTTCAATAGCCCTTAGGCTATTGAAACATCTCTAAACGATTTAACTTTATTAAACTCTGTTTATTTGTTGCTTTACAATCAATTTAATAATGAGTAGTGTCATCGTCAAATTAATTCAAATTCTTAATAGCTGTTTCTCTGAATTTTAACGTAATTTACGCTTTAGTGTTCAATTTAGCGTCCCGTGCACAAAGTAATCATTTTTTTTTGTTTTTTTTGGC
>QLNU02013614.1:16711445-16726790 GCA_006491805.2 Dysdera silvatica
AAGTATAAAATTGCAATTTTTTACCTTAGAACTTTTTCCATATACATACAGTTAAAAAAAAAAAAAAAATTGGTTGACATCAATGTGACTTAAATAACTTTCTAAATTTAATGGTTTGAAGAATAACTAATTTGCCGAAACTGTTTGCACTGAAATCACAGTGCATTTATTTTTGCCATCTTTCAACTTAGCCACTTATTTATTCCGTGACAACAGAATTATTCCCCATGAAAAAAACTTTCACGGAAGCTTCTCTGGTGTTAACCACTGTGTGGTAATTGTGTTATCCTTGAGAAGGGTAATAATATCTAACAACCTATATATACACGGAGAATATATATAGTATTCTAATTCCTCCATTATGTTGACACACCAGAAACCATGGCCCCTAGTCTCCAGGTGCTGGAGTGCTCCTGATCAAGGCAGCGGTCAGTGTGGCATGAAAGCAGGGGGTGCTAAGAATCACTGGAATGGCCCAGGCTGCCGTTTGTTATTGACCTTGGCTACGTTTAATGGACGATCCCTTGCTTCTGAAGCAAAACTTCAGGAATTGGAAGAAGAACTTGACAAGATCAAATGGGACATTGTAGGACTCAGTGAAGTTAGAAGAAAAGGTGAAGAGTTGGTGGAACTTAAAAGTGGACATTTGTTTTATTATAGAGGAACGGAAACTGGAAGAACAAGTGGTGTTGGCTTCTTAATCAACAAAAGAATTAAAGACTACCTTCTTGAAGTCGAAAGCACGTCAGATCGAGCAGCGAGGCTCGTTGTTCAACTAACCCAGCGATACCAACTTCAAATAGTACAGGTATATGCACCAACATCAAGCCATACCGACGAAGAGGTTGAAGAATTTTATGAAGAAATCAAAGAGTTACACACCAAAGGGAAACAACATATCAAGCTCATCATGGGGGATTTCAATGCAAGAATTGGACAACAGGAACAAGGAGAGACATCGGTTGGTAAATACGGATATGGGGAAAGGAATGAACGTGGCGATCAACTCATCGAATTTGCAGAAGCTGAAAATCTTAGCATCATGAATTCATTTTTTAAGAAGAAACCGCAAAGAAAATGGACATGGAAACACCCAAATGGGGGAACTAGTGAAATTGACTATATCCTGGCAAACAAGAAATCAATTATTGAAGATTGCAGTGTACTGAACAGATTTAATACTGGAAGTGATCATCGAATGGTGAGATGTAAAGTGCACTTAAATACTAAATTAGAACGACAGAAGCTCATTAGGAAACAAGTAAGTAAGAGGGTGGATTTAAAGAAATTAAAAGAAAATACCGAGGCATTCAAGTTGGAATTAAAAAATCGCTTTTCTGCACTGGAAGGACTTATTGATGAAAGTGATATCTCAGAAGCAAATGAAAACATTGTTAAGACAATAGTTGAAACTGCTGGGGAAATTGGTGGTGTAACCTGTAAAAAGCACAATAGCAAATTATCTGAGAAGACGAAACAGCTCATGAAAAGGCGAAGAGATATGAAGGTGGACAATCGAAATACCAGTTCCAGGATTGAGTACATAGAACTTTGTAAAACTCTGCGCAAAAGCATGAAAGAAGACATAAGAAAATTCAACTGTGAGCTAGTAAGGAAAGCCATTGAAAATAACAAGAGCCTTAGGGTTGTTAAAGGAAGTTTATCTGTTGGGAAGAAACACATCATTGCATTAAAAGGAGAGGATGGCACCGTAACAAGAAATAGGGAAGAAATACTTAGAAGAGTTGAAGAATTCTACAAAAATCTATACGAAAGTAACAGTGGATTAAACGAAGACATTGAAATAGTCGAAGGAACAGCTCCTAAAATCTTAAAAGAAGAAGTTTCATTTGCAATAAAAAGTATGAAGAAAGGAAGAGCCCCTGGTGATGATGGTATTACATTAGATATCCTAAAAGAAGCTGGAGAATATGTAGAAGACATACTTGCAAAATTCTTTACCAAATGTCTTAACAGCGGTAACATACCAAACCAATGGGATTCTGCAACAGTAATTCTTTTGCATAAAAAAGGTGATAAAGAGGATTTGAAAAATTACCGACCAATTAGCTTGTTACCTGCTATTTATAAAATCTTCACAAAAGTGCTAACACATCGCCTGCAGAAAAAATTAGATGCAGCTCAACCAAGAGAACAAGCTGGATTTCGAAGTGGATTCAGTACAGTGGACCATATTCAAGTATTAAGAGAATTAATTGAAAGAACACATGAATATGAACTTCCATTGTGTGTGGCATTTATTGACTATGAGAAGGCCTTTGACTCTATTAAAACATCAGCAGTCATCAACTCTTTAAGATCAACAGACATTGAGGATGTGTACATTGACATGGTGAAACGTGTGTATAAAAATGCAAGTGCAAAATTTCGGTTACATAAAGATACCAAAACTATCAAACTTGGCAAAGGGGTGAGGCAGGGAGATACCATTTCTCCAAAACTTTTTACTTCAGCTTTACAGATGATTTTTCAGCTGATAAATTGGAATAACAAGGGAATAAAAATAAATGGTGAATATTTAAATCATCTGCGGTTTGCTGATGACATTGTTATTTTTTCAACGGACCCATTAGAACTCCAAGACATGGTACAAGAGCTCTCAACTAGAAGTGAAGAAGTTGGACTCAAGATGAACCTACAAAAAACTAAGATCATGTTCAATAATTTTGTAGAGGAAACAAAAATACAAGTTGACAACACTGAGCTAGAAATTGCTGATTCATATATTTACCTTGGCCAGCTGATTTCAATGGATGGCAACATTATGAAAGAACTCAACAGACGTATTAAACTTGGCTGGAGTGCATTTGGAAGAAACAGTTTTATCCTGAAGGGGAAATTGCCTTTGTGTCTAAAAAGAAAGGTCTTCAACCAGTGTGTATTGCCAGTCCTCTCTTATGGATCAGAGACATGGAGTCTAACAGTTGGAGCAATACGAAAGTTACAGACAACGCAAAGGAGCATGGAGAGGTGCATGCTTGGAATAACTAGGAGAGATCGAAAAAGAAACACTTGGGTGAGAGAGCAAACTAGAGTAGAGGACATCATTGTTAAAGTAAAAGGACTGAAATGGCGATGGGCTGGGCATATTGCAAGAAGAACTGATCAACGATGGACAACAGAAATTCTGAACTGGATTCCAAGAGACCACCGAAGACCTAGAAAACGTCCTCAAACTAGATGGGTGGATGAAATAAGAAAACAGGTTGGGGTGACGTGGAAGCGAATTGCTCAGGATAGACTTGTGTGGAAAGCATTTGGAGAGACCTTCATCCAGCAGTGGATAGATAATGGTTGAATATGATGATGATGATATATATATAGTTTCATCCATGCATGAAATATTTTGGATGTTGATAAATGAAACAGAATAATGATAATATGTTTATTTATTTTCTACAAATTTAATTCGGTTAATAAATTAATAAATTAATTCTATTAATATAATAATGAGTAAGCATGTTAGTTATTTATGAAAATTGCTATGTTGCCTCGAATTTGTGAAAATATGCCAAGAAAGCCAAGCCTAAGTCCTAAGTAATAAAAATATTATGGAACATGAAAATGGAAAGAGAAGTGATAATTTTTTGTGAATTATTTTAAAATTAACTGAAAGTTGTATTTTTATTTCAAGTACATTTTGAAATTTGACATTTTACAATATACGTTAATCATGTAGCTTATTCCAAAATTATTTTTGGTTGCCAGTATAAATAAATATGCTTAAAAAATAAAAATATAATTTTCCATTTGCATAAAGAGCATATATATACATTATTTATAATTTTCTGCGTATTATTGCATTCTTTTGGAATGTTCTACTCTGTTTAGAAAGCCTATGATGCATTACTAAGTGATGTAAAGTAGATATATATTATATATTAAAGAGAATACTTCTCTAGTGATTGTTAGAGAAATAATTTGGAAATTTATATTAATTTCAAAGAATCCTTTAGTGTTGGATCCACGGGGAAAAATTAGGGAAATTTTCCCCAAATCCGTAAAAATGCGATGGGAATCGGTTACAACAAGCGGCAATTATAACGACCTACCGCACATAAATACGTAATTTGTACAAAAAGCTTGATTTTCTATGTTATTATTTTATTTGCTCGTCAAATCCGCTGACCAAGATAGACGTTAGCTAAAAGCGGTTAAATAATATTGCCCTTAATAATTATATTAACCAGATCCATATTTTCCTTGCTATATTCGGAAACTCGCTAAATGCCGGCTCGATACAAGCGAGTCGCACTCCATTTTGTATTTTCCCTCCCTCCCAAAAAAATCCCTCTCTGTGTCCACCTCCGCTTTAATCAATATCTTACTGCGTTAAATTGTATATTACTTACATCAGAGTTTAAATAAAAAAATTGTTAAGAATTATGCCACTGAGCTGCACAAACTGCTATCAACTTACAGCACCACGCATACAGACGGGGCACTGCTAAATGGCGACAAACTTTTAACTTCAAAATGTCTTAGTATTTGCCAGTTGATCTTATTAGAGAACATTTGGACAAAAAAGCTTTTTTTGGAAACAGCTTACAATGTAAATGTAGGGGATTTTATAGTTTAAAGGGACCTTATGCAGTACCGTTGTTCGTAAGAGGAATGGTCCTTCATTATACAATTTTTAAGGTATCAGCAGCAAGCCTTTGGCCCAAAATCCGGTTCGAAGTTTTGAAAGAGAAGAAATTTCGTGTGCATCGGAACCTTAAGTTCACTTTATCTAATGGCCTTCCGCCAAACGAAGCCAAATAATGCACTATTCAAAGACACATTTTCTTTGGAAGTTAATGGAAAGAAAAATATTTAGAGATAAATTTCAAGAGATAAATTGAACGACCGTGTATAAATAAACTGGCTGCAGAAATGAAAACAAGAGTTCCTTAGCAAAACAGCTCAATGCTGAGTGCTCTCTTTTAAGTTGTTCCATATTTTATTATATCCTTATTTTAAGGTGTAAATATTTTTAAAGCGTTTTTAATTCAGTATTCCATTATACAGGCACAAGTACATTTAATATTTTACTCACTGCTTTGCGTGTATTATATGTTTGGGTTTTGAATTTGTATTTATTTATATTTTGTGGTCTTTCAAAGTTAATGACTTAAATGTTCGCACGGTTTTGAGTATTTAGCTTAAAAACACATATATTAAATTTCAGGACTTAATCACAAACTTAACTGTAAAAATTGCCCAGCTGCATAAATTTTCTGAAAGTAGTTTTTTTTATCGCAGTTTTTGTACTCATTCCGGCTATTAATGCCCTAAGCCCTGTTTAGAAAGAACATTTATCTAGTTTTATTAGATTTTTAAGTGTTCTTTTGTTTGTTCTAGTTTTAAGAAATTTGTAAATTATTTGGTTTATACTGTCTTCTTTCAAATTTATTTTATTTGTTTGTGCCCATTATTTCAAATACATTAATTTTTACTATGTCCATGAGTACAGATGACAGAGTACACTATTTTTTTCCGAGATACTGACAGAGCCGTAGCCAGGGTGGGGCTATAGGAGTCTGAAACCCCTGGAAATTTTTTTTTTCTCAAAATAAAATATCGTTACATTTTATTTTAAATTTTGGGTTTCGTTCAAAATTGCGCATGACAATGGAAATCGTTCTTTGACTTTCTAAGTGTATTCAAAATAACTTTCTACGGTAAATCTAAAACGGTATAAAATCTTTCTACGGTAAAAATATTACATACATATAATTCTTTAACAGAGGTTTGAATATTCACATACTTTATATAAAGGATAGGTGAAATCATAGAGTGGTATACTAAAATTTATAAACTATTTAGTACAAAATTACATTAAGAAATTTATTTATTAACGTTAAATATATTATTTTATATATTTATATTAATAAAATATATTAATAAAAAATACATGCAACATTTACGTAAATTTTAAGCCTCCTGTAAAGCTTTTGAGCCCCTCTGTAACAAGTGTCTAGCTACGGGTCTGGATACTAATAGTTTTCACACTATATATAATAGTAACTTTTAATTACAGAATAACGTCACAGCCAGGGGCGGACACAGACTTCATTTTAGAGGGTCAAGAACAAAATTTACTATGGTCTTGGAATAACACCCTTCATTTTTCATGAAAGTTGGAATACAATATTTTTTGGGGAGAGTCATATCCCCTGTGCCCCCCCCTCCCTTGTGTCCACGCTTGGTCAGCACATGCGTGTAGTAAATTTACTCTAGCTCCAATTTAATATTTTATATTTTCAAGCATTTATGCACAACTAAATCAAAATTATGATATTTTATAATGAAGAGATTGTTGAAAAGGGTAACTTCACTCTATATTTAATTGCTATCTGTCTCTGTACATCATGTTATATACTAGAAGAAATATATATATATAAGCTACCATATTCCATGCAAACTATGTATTTTTACCTAAGCGTGTGCCATAATTTTGAGGAACAGGAAATATTTAAAAACGATCTGAAAAAAAAAACATAATGATATTCCTCATAAAAAATTTATATATTATAAATGGTATTGTCCGTAGATTATACGGTGAATATATATCAATAACCGTGAATATAATGCATTATATACCTTAGATAGTATGTCGATAAAATACATAAACCTTTATTTTAAGCTGCAATATCGGAAGCGTCAATAACACACAACCCTTGATGGCCAGTTTCAGTAATGTTGACATGATAAATTACCATGTACAGTGTAACCTCGATTTAACGGAATGCACAGGACTATTGAAAATAATCGTTAAATCAGGTAAGCACATTTATAGGAACCAGTGGCGCACCTACGGGGCCACCTATGGGCCCCAAGCCCTTCTTTTAAATAAAGATTTACATGTAAAATGAGTCAAAAGTAATATTACACTTAAAAATATATGTATTTTTTTTTACATTTGCACCTTCACTGAAGCAAAGATCCCTGGTGCACCAGCGATCGGAACCGAAGTATGAAATTATCGAAAATTAAAATCACCAAATGCTTATCAATGATCTGAAAAATACGCTCTAATTTTAATAAACATAAAACACAAGTATGTGCTTAATTACTGCTTCGAAAAGAAATCTTGGATTGATGGTTCTTAAGATTTTTCTTCGAAGTTGACATTTAACATTGATTTTTCGACTTTTAAAATGTATCAAAAAGATCGTCGTTATCGTTAAAACGCAGTATGAATACTTCTTTACACACTCTAAACCTACATTCACTCAGTTGACGATGATTTTCTAACTGAAATTTTGCTTACACTTTTAGGTTAATCATGAAATTCTATAAACATTAAATTATAATTATATTCTATAAAATTTAAATTGAGCAAAGCTGAAGTTAAATCGAGTTTGATGTAGCACTGGACTCAATGGTAGCTCGGACAAATAAAAACTTTCGTTAAATTGAGGAAATTGTTAATTCTGGAATCGTTAAATCGAAGTTAGATTTTAATTTCTTCCTAGATGAGTTCTTTTTGTTTTAAACGGAACTGAAATTTCTCGAACGGAAAAAGGAGCGAATCTAAAAAATTATAGAGATATATAAAAATTTTCCTTGTTTGTTTAATAAAAATTTGCAGTCCTACCAGACAACATACAAGAAAATCACGCAATATAAAATAAACTTTCGTTTATTGATGAAAATATTTTTAACTAATTTTACATTTTAAATGCAAGACGTAATTAAAAATCTTACGTCCAGAAGTAAACCAAACTATAATCTTCGATTGTAATTAAAAAGAAAAATATTTTAATTCAAAGAAAAAATAACATATATTGATTAATTCATATGAAGGTGTAAAATAGCTACAAATATGTCTAATTTTTAACTAGAAAATTTAAATCTTTAATTTTTCTAGTAAATCTTCTTAATCTGGTGGGGCATGATTATCATGCCCCACCAAATGCCCCACAAAACTCAAAAAAAAATTCTTTTCTTTGCGAACGGTTCACCATTTAACCTTACCACAACACCAGCCTTACTATTACTACGCCTAAAAAACGTTGATAAAAATTGTTTCTTAATTTAATCTGCGTAGTGTTCGATTTGTATAAATATATCATAAATGTTATTTGGCCTGTTGAACTTTAACGCAATAAGAAATATTGGAGAGATATAATGAATATTTCGGGATGAATTATCGGAATTAATATGGAAGATATAATTGAGATCTATCACTTGAAACTAAAATAAGCACCTTAGCTACTTGGAGTCATGATATTGATTGGAAATTTCCGCGGAAGCCCAAACTGTCATTTTTCCGTCGAGCTCCTCCCTTCGCGTACTACGCATGCACGATGGTAACTTCATGTTTTGGCGGAAACGCGACTATTTACCGGTTAGAATGATAGCAAAGTCATTCCAGTCCAAATTTAGTTTCAGAGTTACTCAATGGTTTTGAATATACCACGCAGAAAACGTTGCAACAAGATTTCTGATATGTTACACAATATTGGAGTGATTTTGCAGACGTATTCACGTCAAAATAATATAAAACCGTCCTTCATGTCATAAAAAGATGCTGGATATCGAAATGTCGTGCTTTTAATACCTCACAAATGCGTCAAAATAAAGGTTTTTTGATAAAATGATGTCAGAACACATAAACTGAACTAGAAATGCAAGGAATGAATAAAAGTAGAATATTTGTAAACAAAAGAAAATATGGCTATTTTTCATAGATCCATCGATTGATGTATCAACTTGTCCGTCCGTTGTTTCCTTATAGTGATAACAGAACTAAATATTGCGAACATTTGCCGTTAAAATAAGCAAAAAAGTGCTATACAAATAAATAAATATATTTTGACCCAATAAACAAATTTATTCTTTGATTTTTTGTAACAACGGTGAAACATTGTATTTCTTTCAAAACTATCTCATCAACAAATGCAGTACTCTTTTTTATGTCCATATTCCCATTCTTTTTAAAGTATGGTTAAAACTTGAACACAAAGGTATTGGTATAAGTAAAAGTGGCCTGTAGTGGTGGTGGAGGGGCTTAACACACACTTGAAAATTGCAAATGAACGTTACGTGACGAGCATTGTGTTGTGGACGGGAATCCCCTCCTAGAACTCTGTAGCACCCTTACAGAACTTTATAGCCTCTCATAGAATTTTACAACCCCCCTCATAGAATTTTTTAGCCCCTAGAATTTGGGGCTAATTACATCGATGCACTAATGTCTGTATTATGAAACTTTAGCGTAATACTCGTCTATAACAAACTGCTGCGATTTTTGTTGTTGAGTATTTAAATTGAAACGCAAATAATACAAAATAAATTGACGTATCATTTCGCAGGTAAGATTTAAATCTTATCTTCGAATGGCTGCGTCAATTTATTTTGCATAGTTTGGCTGCAACGGGCTTTCTGAGATATGTGTATTGGGCACTCCATGTGAAACGAAGCTTGGTGGAAGGTTTGAAATGGTGTGTCTGTTTGAAAACACATCACAGTACCATCAGTTGCACTTAGTTTCCTCTGACTATCATTTAACAGATTGTAAAAAAGAATGCGAAACACGCATGCACACAGATAATGTGGTGATTAATTCGTTCTCGGGGGTATCTCCAGCCCGCGGGAATTGCCCTATAATCAGGAACATTTTACGGTTTAGATCTGGGATAGTTATGGCCCCGGGCCAAGAATTTATATGGGCAAGGACGTTGTAGAATTCTTTGATTTATTTTCCTGAACAAATTAAATGACGATTAATTAATCGCTAATAAGATTAATTGTTACGTTAATATGTAATTAGCGTTCGCGTTCTGGTGTAAAAGGTCGTCCCAGACGATTCCGAGTTAAGGAATGGGGATCGAATGAATATCTTTTGGAACAATTGTTGTCGCGACCCATTCGTGATATTCGCGGTCTACGAGCGATCTGAGTTAGACTCCGAAGATACGTTTGTTGAATATAAATATATCGATATCATTTAGTTAACATGTGCCTCTACAACTGACAAATATCTACCTTTGTCTAATAGTCTCAACTGTTAGATAGCCGATAAAAGGCTATTATTTTAAAGCGTGCGTTATAGCTTTCCGAAGCTTTCAGCTCCACATGAAGCTCGTTTTGAAGGTTTGGCACGCTTATTATGTTTAAAAAATAAACACTCTTTTGATTGAACTTCATAACTTCCATCTACTCTTTCTTACACTTAATAATAAATTTACACATAAATTCGGATATTTCCAGATCTTTCTGAGGAAAATTATGTTCCATTATAAACCTGGATTTTGTTTTTTATTGGAAAGTCTTCGAAATTTATTTAGACAGTCATCATAGGTCGGTATCATTTGAAAAGAAAATGGCTGCTTTTCTGCAGAAGCGGCTTTAGGGTAAGGAGGGAAAAGCGACCGCTTAGGACCTGGTGTCCTCGTGGGCGTCGCGTAACACGCCATGATTAGTTTTACTGGTTTTTCTAAACTTTGGAAGACTTCATACAAAAATTCAATTATTTTTCCCATTAAAATATAAATGAAAAATAACTTTACCAGTAACAATTTAAAATAGTGTAAAATTTCTCAGTTTAAAAGAAAGCAGGGAAATAATACAAAATATTACTTCTCTGCAACAAAGAACTAAGTTTAATTTAAAGCCTACAAATGGGAAGGGAATCTGACAACGTGAAAAGGGAGAAGAAATTGTAAATAATTGTAGGCATGTGGTTAAAAAGGAGACAATATTTTAGGGAATAGTTTCCATACTGTCACTAAAATGAATCTTAGCAGTTATAACACGTTTGGATTAATTTAGTTATTTTTGGATTTTGAAATAACTGCAGCGAAAAAAAGGAGTTATAATAAATATTACTGAGTCCGTTATTAAATCCTATTTGTAAACGAAATTTATTTGGAGGCCTCGTTAATCCATCGATCGCATCCCAAATTACCTAACGCGCTATAGACGCATAAAGTAAGTAAACAGTATGGAATATTTGCGAACAATTTTAGGTATGAATAAGCTTATGTCGAATGAGACTATTGTGATTTGAACATTAATTTATGTATGAAGCCCAAGTAATCTGCAAAATTAAGTCAGAATGTTCAAATTAATTATTAATTTATTCAGTTACAAACGCTTGAGTCATCGATTAAATATGATCAGTATGTAATGTATTTTGTTTTCTTTTAGTAATTTACTTCTCTCATCCCTCATCCTCCCCTCTCACTCAAAAACATTTAGAAAAGCTTTCAAATACAATAGGACCCATTTATAACGAGCACACATTTAGCGAGTTTCAGGATGTAGCCTGGAAAATGTAAATTTTGTTTGGTATAATGATTAAGTACAATAGAATTCAATTGTTTTTAATGACCAAAATTTTTACGGGTCGGTATAGCGAGCATTTTCTTTGGTCCGAAGCTTTCCGTTATATTCGGCCCACTTATATAGGGCCTTGCGCAGTACACCCTGCTTCGGGCCTCTCAAATTCTGGGGTCGCCCCTGCTCCTGCGTCGTCAGTAGGCGCAGTCGCTTATTATTATTTATTGAGCAAGGAAAAAAATATTTTGGGAAGAGTGGTTGCAAAATACAACTCTGTAATCCCAGAAGGACATAGTTACTTAGAACTTTAAGTGAATGTAATCTATGTCCTCTAAGATTCCCGTGGCAAGATCTATTGGACAATTTAAACCAAAAGTTTAATTTTACTGTACATCATTAAATATTTAAATTGTTTTTAACCCTATCCTATTTTTTTTATAATTTCTGAATAAAATATTGCTAAAGAGTCCTTAGAAAACAAAAGTTCAATATTTAATTTCATTCAGTCCATAGAGGTCCTAGAAATGGAAGTCCTCCCGGGAGAACATGAGGATAATAGCACATCAGTATTTCGTAAAACAAATATGAAATAATACATCAGATTTCTCAAAAATACATATTTATTTTGAGTGATACATTATAAAGCAGTCAATATGAAGCGCTGTATTACTCCTATTACACTCGGCTGGATTTTCTTTTCCACATTGTTTACAAAACTACTGTCTTTTTTTTTTTTGCTTCACCATGGGTGGAAAGATTGGCTACCAAGTGATCCCTTCCATTGAAACGGGATACTTCTGTACTGTACTTGGGCATTCCTTTAGTGTAAAATTTCTCTTATTAGATTTTAAAATGGATGTAGCCAAAATCAAGTGGTCAATTGAATTTTCCTGTCGTCCATACAGTTGTCATACATTTGGAACCCCAACATCAATTTCCAATAAATAATTTTAGAAAAATGATCAAATTTCTTCAGTTGGTTGTTGTCATAGACGTGGAGGTTGGACATAAAGTCAAATAGATATCTAAGCAGTTCACTTGAAGTAAGTTCATTGTGACTCTCCTCATTTGCTTGCCTATATATACAACTACTTGCAACTTGAACATATCCACACAATAAAAGAATTGCTATGAATACTACAACTTCATTATCACTGCAATTTCCAGAAAGATTTTTCACCGCTGCATACTGGTTAGAATATTTTACTACAATTTGTGTTACAGTATCATCCATAAAGTAATCAAAATAAACCAAGGGAAGCCCTAAGGGCACTAGGGTAATTATTGGTATGATCTTACGGTACATTTGTAACCAATTAACCTTGATTGTGAATCAAACCCAACCCCAGTGGACTCTAGATCGGTTAACATAACAGCTTGACTACTGGGGTGCGTGTGTATTAGATAAAGTGATATTTTGTTTCAATCTCCACGTTTAACAACACTTGGCTATAAAAAAATGGATGTACAACTGGATGTACCCATGTTGGAGTCGACTTCAAACGAGGATGAAAGCTTAGAAAGGTATGCCCTAGGCTAAACTCCTTTACACCAATCAGATCAAAAGATCAACGTATCAGTATAAGGCTTGTGTGCAAAATTGTTGTTTTAAGACCTGACATGAAATAATTATGTCTAAAACAAATGTTCTGGGACCGTTAGTAAGTTAACTAAAACTTGTTCGTATCATGACGCGATTACAAATGAGGCAATCTGTCAGGTATCGCGTTTAAAAGCAATGGGTGCAAGATACTAAAGTTAAATAATGTATTATGAAATCATTACTGTACTAACATAGATTTCATCCAGGCCCATGCACACGATATAAAAAGTGAGGGGATCGCTTTTGATGAAAATAAAATTTTCTTTCGTATGGAATTTTATTTCAGATCTTTTTATTCTACAGTTAATAATATTATTATTAATATTATAATATCATTAACCCTCAAATCTTCCCTTTACCCATGTATGGTGTTCATTTGACTTATACCCACAAGCTAACCAAAATCTAAAGAATTTTACACTTGAAATTTTAAAAAAAGTGTTACTAGTAATTCAAATACCATCAAACGCAGACACAGGGTGGAGAGGTCACAGGGGTCATGACCCCCAAAATATATTTTTTTACTGTAAAATATTCCAACTTTCATGATAAATGAAGAGTGTTCTTCCAAAGCCATAGCAAATTCTTTTCTTGACCCCCTAAAATGAAAGTTTGTGTCCTCCTCTAAATACCTTATTATGAATTATGTACTTTGTGAAATACTAATAGTGTGTACGCAGGGCAATGTTCTACTTGCAGGTATTTGGGAAAGCCAAATTTATATAGGTGCAATAATGTTATAATCATACATATATAGTATTGAAAAAATGTTTTCCAAGGAAAGAATAAACCTTCCGAATATCCATTGAAAATCCGTATACCCATGCTTAGGAAATTATCGAAAATAAAAACAAAACTTTGGACTACAATGAAATATTCAAAGTGGATATTAACTATTGTTATTCCAAAATACGAAATTAATTCTTGGGGGTTTTACGTGAAACATGTTTACAACTAATTAGATTGTCTTTCATTTTTAAACGCTGAAAGTTTACCGAAAGTGTATTATTTAGCCTTTAAACTGCTGAAGTTTATTTTTTAAAAAGGAAAGCGGAAACATATCAGTAAATATTGTTTTCCTCTAAAAGTCATTTCGCCGGCGAAAGAGCATTTTTTAGTTCTGTGTGTTTACGTGAATAGCTGATTACTTTGAAGGAATTTTGATGGCTTTGAAAGGTTCTCGTGAAAACTATCTTCCAAGTTGAGTAAACGACCCGCTTAAAAAATACACTGCCTTAAGTGAAAGTTCTTTAGGTGGAATGAACGTCTAAAACTATTGCGAACGAAATGTCGGGTATTAGACAAATTAAATTTTTTAAGTTCAGGCTTTTTAAATATATATTCTATATATAAAATAATATTATTTTATATATAGAGCATACATAATTTTATATTAGAAAATTATTCTCCCCGTTCATTAGGTCTATATGGGTATTAGAAGGTAGCATTGCAGGGAAGACAAAGAAAATATACCTAAATTCGAACGCTATAAAATAATACTTTAATAATCTCGTTTTGACAAAACCCAGAAGCTTTGAAAACACGAGCGCATGACTTCTTATTATTGTTCCTTCTTCTCGGAAAAAAGTTAAAAAATACGAAATGTAATAAAATAAAATGTTTGGTTTCCATTCGTCGAGGTGGGAGCACAACAGAACCCCTTAAACGGTCTCTCCATCAGTCTTTAGAAGTTTATTTCTTTCGCCAGTATAAAAAGTTTGCCAAAAAAATCATAAACAGAATTACGCTGGACGAAATGAACATTCACATTACCAATAGAAATGCAATTTTAAAAATGCATTCACTTATCTACAATCAGTTACAGTCAGAAAAATTTCGTGAAATGTTACAATTCCCATGGTTTAAATGCTGTTACAGTGACAAAAATCCAGGGAATTTTTCGAATGTAGAAGAAATGTGCTTTGAAGTATATGATATTACCATTGGTAACTGCCAGTCGTTTTCATTCATAAAATGTTCCTATTGCAACAAAATGCTTTGCTTTCATCATTTTTACATAATGTACCATCATAATGATGCGGAGAGTACACAAATATCATGTTTTATTACATTCTGTTTCATTTCCAAGAGAGGTCACCACCACGGGGAAAAATGTTTTATATTTCAAGACTTTATTAAACATTTTTATACAAATTTTGTAAATAAAGTCCGCAAGTCTGCGACTTCAGTGTATATATAGTATATATAAATGAGAAGTGTTTTAATCGATGCTTCTTATTCCTTTTTCTTATGTTTTTGCAAAAAGAATATTGCAAGATAACAATATAGATACTTTCTAAAATAAATATGCATGTTCCTCTTTCCTTTCAAAATAACAAACCGTTATATGTATAAACTACGTAATTTAACATTTATCACCTCACTTTCCAGACAGAAAGTACATTTTCGAAATTATGAACCATTTATTAGCTAAAGCTGAAATTGATTAA
>QLNU02013614.1:16726890-16759075 GCA_006491805.2 Dysdera silvatica
AATGATGAATGATTTGAATGATTTGAAATGATGAATGATTTGAAATGATGAATGATTTGAATGATTTAAAATGTTGAATGATTTGAAATGATGAATGAGTTGAATGATTTGAAATGATAGACTTACGAAAACAAAATATTAAACATAACTAATATAAATATTTTAAAAGTAGCATTATATATTTACGAAAGATTATACGAAAATAAACACCTAATTTTGATTAAAATAAGTGAAAATGAACATAATTATAATATAAGAAACAAGAAATAAAACAAAAATAAGAATCAACATACGTAAAAATAATATTAATTATTATGGAATAGACATATGGAATAACATCCCGCCGACACTCAAGGAAATCAAATCAAAAAGTAAATTTAAAACCAAATTAAAAGAATATATTTTGGAGCGTCAATTAAACAAAGTGCCATGGTTGCAAGTGTTTTAAATAGTCTTATTTTTAACTTGTATCCAATGTATTTCATTTTTATAGATGTTATGCATAAATAAATTCTGATTGATTGATTGAATCAAAAGTCTTATAATATGCTCTAGTGTAGTAGTTTTTAAACTTTCTACCCCATTCCTGGCCACGTAAGCGCTCAATAAATACATAGGGAACAACTTCAGACCTATTATTTACCACCACCTGAAAAAAAAAAACATAAATATGTAAGCAATGAAAATATGTCAGTCTAGAAGGTAGGCAATACTTTTTATTATTGCAGCATATTATTTATATTTAGTTATGTAACCGTCTTCCTAATCGGCAATACAAATACTTGTATTGCTGATGTAAGGAAGGCTGCTGCAGTTAACTCTGTGTAAGTGGTTGTCATGAAGAAAAAATAGATAATTAAGAGATTTCCTCGGAATTGTCCGAGATGTTTTACAAATCGCTTGCGGAACCCCTGTAGGGTTGTCGCGAACACACTTTAAGGAACGCTGCTTTAAGTGGTAAGACCAGCGAGTACAGAAGAATAATAGAAGGAAGGCAAGCTTAAAAAATTGTGGGCATTTGATGCCATCTTGCTGGTCTCCTAGACGCCATTACATGAAATGAAGCAATGATTTTGTTTTGGATTTTTCGACAGAATAGTTTACGTGGAACAGGTTCACCTTCGAGACCGGCAGTATGGCGGAAACTGGCGACGCAACTTTCGCGTATGGGGGGTGGGAATACGCTAATCTTCATCTCTGTTGTTCTACAATGCTCGCTGGCTAAGGCTAATCAAATGTTCTATTTCAAAATATTTTCTGAAAGTTCTGAAAACAATTTCTCCGAAAAATGAAAAATGAGATTTTTGTTTTAATATCCGCTTTATAATCGCTGGGCAAAAAGCAAACTTTTCAATATTTAGTTTGTTGCATTCCTTTGGCTTAGACTACATGTTATGAAATGCTTAGATAATGGAAATTAGAAGGGACATTGCAAAATTGCAAAATCATTTAAAGAGAAATGAGATTCTAATTTTAAGAACTTATTTATTTTTGTGTAATATGGAACAGCAAACAGAGGGTTTGCATTTTTATCGTACTGCAATACTCTCGCAAATTTGGAGTCAGTTGTAAGAAAATTTTAATTAGTGTAACGCGTTGCAATACATTTTTGTAATTGTGTCACAACCGTTTTAGCTTAGATAATTCTTTTGATTATGGAAAAATTTGCAAGCTTAATATCAGCAAAAAAAAATCTCGCTTGCTTTGATAATCCCACTTATTAGATATTTTTTAAGAACGAAATTAATAAAACTTATTAATTAAAACATCCCCACGCGATTCACCTATCTTTCTCTGTTAAAATAAATCCCTCCAAATATTGCTTAACAATTTTAATCTTTCCTAACAATGGTTTTTATTTTTATCGAGTAATGACTTTAGTGTTGAAAACTTTCGTTTTAAGATTTAATTTTTTTAAAGAAAATGCAAGCAGAATCGTAGGTGTGTATGCGTTTTGTCGCCTACGTAAAAGGTAATGAATATATTTTTCTCGTCGTTAAATATATCAGCGTTGTTAATACTCATCCAAGAACAACAACACACATTGCTTACCGCTGTGCCCAATACAGTTCTTCTGTCTCATAAAAATGCATTTGAATTTGAAAATTTTTACTAGTTTTTTTATTAGTTTATGTATTATCCGGTTTATGTAAAAATTTTAAAAATTTGCGTCTGTGAGAATATTTTTTAAATGTATTTCGCGATACACTGCTCCGCAGAATTGTAGATTCACCTTGTGTTTTCTTAATAATTAAGTTTTTGTTACGTTGTTTATAAAAATTGATATTACATATCCTTACAAAAACAAGGGAAAATGTGTGAATGAAGGGAAAAAAACATTTTATAAGTAAAATTGGAAAATGAAATGAAAAATAAACATGAGGACTTACATACACATATAGGTGCATTTTGGAATAAAAAATTCAGACAAGAAATGGTTAATGGAAAAATGAAATTAATACTTAATTGGACTTCCATTTTTTTGAATATCAAAAATTTTATTTTTCATGCTTGTTGCAAGGTTTTTGAGGATGGTAGGCTTCAAGTTCTTATAATCGACAAGCATCGCCAATTGTAATTTCTCAGTCGGTTCTTAATTTAAATTGTCTGCATAAACTTGGCGAATAAGGAGCCCCTAAACTTTTTCCATAGGATTGCACTCCGGGGAGTACACCGACCAGTCAATTATACTTCAATGTTATGACAACGTAACCTCTGCTTTGTGCTGGTGCTGACATAAATAGACGCATTGTCTTGCTGGTATGTGAGAGGAATGCGGCACAACTTTTTTCAAATAAGGCAAAAGATTTATGTTACGGACATTTTGATATTCATTGCTGTCCATTCTTGATGATGGGAAAGCTAAAGAAACCTTTCCATGGGCATTGAAAACACCACAAACCATTCAACTGCCGCCTCCTAAATTCCCCTTTGAAAAGTATTTCAGCTCTTTTCATAGATCATGCCAATAGGAGATAAAGACGTCTGGACCATCTAGTGAGAATTTTTTTCATCACTTAACACAACCTAAGACAAAAAGGTTTAACATGTAAAGGCAAGGACGGGAGAAAACAAGGTTAAATAATTCTTTTTAAAACATCTAGGAAACTCACTTTGCTCCAATCTGTGTCCATGTTTTTTCGTGTGAACGCCAATCTCCTAGTTTTATGAGTGGGTTTCAAAAGAGGTGCAGTCTTCAGCTTTGCACGTACAATGTGCGCACGACTTCAGAATATGTCTGATTATTTCCGAGGGGATGGTTTAGTTGCATCTTCTTCTCCGTATGTCACTGGTCGAAACCATTGAATTTGACTTCTCTCTTATAATTTTCCGTTTGTCCTTTGAAGAAAGTTTTGGAGAACGTCCTAGATGATTTACTTTCCCATAGGCATCCATGGTTCGCAAAAAAGTCCCAACAACATTATGAGATCTGCCAATGTCCCTTGAAATTTCACGAACACATTTTCTGCACTTATGATAGGTCGTAATCATACTCTTCTTGCGTTCAGACACATGCTTACTACGTGGCATGGCTGAAAATTGATAATTAACTGAAGATCAACTGAACCGAATCCTATTATAGCGAGAGAATCAAAGTGGACTTACTATATATATCAGCAGACCTGGATGAGTAGTGTTCAAATTGACGTCATGAGCATGACGTCAGGTGAGTGGTCACTAGTGTACCAGGCCTGGCTAAAAGACAGACCAGGCTGATTTTTAACCGGGCCTAGTCCACCCTACTACCCACTACGGCCACCCTTTACCCATCGACGTCAACAGACGCCCCGGCGAGGTAACAACGCTTCCAAGATGTGGCAACACTGCTTTGTTTACAACTTCCCGAAAAAGACCAGCAAAGCTTGGTAGAAATGTGCACTGTGTTATTAAATTTTCGTTTTATACAAATATAACCTTGTTTCAAAAGTTGTATTATATGGATACATGTTTTACTTTACTCTTTCTTCAGCATCTATTTTACGTTTTGCCATGTCTTTGGTTAACAATTGCATTAAACGGGGAATTTTTTTCATCCCTACACCAGATAAAATCCCTTCGGCCATCAGTCTATTTCTGGCAGCCCAATACAAGTTGAATTCAGCCAAATACCCAGTGACATTTTCGTTCCTATTACGGTCTGCAGCATCTTTAAGTCCTGAGCACACTCTGAAGTAGAAAGAAATTTATTTAATATATTAACTTCATTATATTATCTTTATACTGAAATTATACTGACTCGATTATAGCTTTCTTACTCCTTATAGCTTTATGCTGACTCGATTATAACTTTACTTACTCCTTATAGCTTTATGCTGAATCGATTATAACTTTACTTACTCCTTATATCTTTATACTGGCTCGGTTTATACTAATTTTATGCGGGATCGATGAGAATTTAGTAATGTTATTCATATTTAAATAAATTTAAAAAGCAAAAGTATGAAATAGTGATAAGAGCTTAACAAATGTAGCTCAATCTGTCTTATCTTACCTTATCATCCATATTTCCACAGTCATTCTTAAATCCTGACAAAATATCTAAAAAGTTGTTTAAAGTGAAATGGAAGACAGTGAAACGCCAAACAAGCTCTTGATATCTCAACTAGTAAATAAGATGAAAGAGGAGAAAAGCTTTCCTCTCACTAAAAAATAAACATCAGTATTTTACGCCGACAGTCGTTATCCTTCCACTTTCTCACAAATTTTCGCTGTGGTAAAAACACGTTTCGGAAGACGCCTTACTAACACGGTTTTATCATCAACTTTTGAGACTACCTTTTTAATCAAAATTCTAAAATTCCGACTAAATTTTAAGTAATTAAATCCCTCTGAGAAGGAGCCTCTGAGTCTCTCTGAACACAAAATAATCTTTTAAAATATAAACTGATGAACGGACTTCAGAAAAAGAAGTTTGCATGTAAGTTTTACATTTCGTAAGGCACTGTTTGGTGAAGAAAATGCAACAACAAAAAGAAATGTTAGAAAGGAAGTGAAACTGGAGGAATATGTGAAAACATATGTTATTAATAAATAATAAAAATTCAGTTACTATAGATTTTCGCAGCAAAATAATAAAGGTACCTGTAAAAATTTAATATGTGGTAATGTATACGTTTTGGATAACACACGCGACAACACGAGAGGGCATTGAAATCACAAGGTTTTGAATGTCTTTATTAATGGATGGCCATGTATTATTCACAAAACCTCATATTTCATCTTTATTTTGAGGTTATAACACAGTAAAATAAATTCTCTTGCTAAAGATAATGTCTAGAGCTTGTATTACATGAACTAAAAAATAGCAAAATATAACTAAAACCTCAAAATATGCCTATATATTCACTGAAACATCAAAATATACATATATATATTCACTGAAACATCAAAATATACATATATATATTCACTGAAACATCAAAATATGCATGTATATATTCACTAAAATCATCAAAATACGCATACATATTCACTAAAATATAAAAATATGCATATGTATTCACTAAAATAATCAAAATATGCATGTATAAACTTAAAATATGCAAGCGTGCACTTAAAATGAATAACAATGGGAACGTCCAAGTACTACGTAAGCAATATCTTGGACATTTCAACCCCCCGCACCCCAGTAAATAAAAATTAATATTGGATAACATGAGAAAATAAGACCAAAGGCAACCTACCAGCGCCCCCTCTATTGGAGGCCTACACACAGAAAACCGGAAGTTCCAACATGGCCGATTCTGTAGTCCATGTTTCGCGTTGTGTTGTGATCGCGTGAAGAGTGTTTTGAATGCTTTTGCCGCAATTTACTGTAAAATTTTCCATTAGTGTGTTGTATACTTTTGTTTGAGTATTTTTCTGTCTACGGAAATGTTAGAAAAGCAATGCCATATCGTTGTTCAGCCCCTAGTTTCCGCGGCAATTATACAGCGGCCCACGTGGGTCTGTGTTTCACTTTCCCCACGATGCAGAACTATGAAAGAAGTGTATAAATCACTACGCCAATAAACGTTGATTGATATTGTTGTTTGATTTAATTAAAAAAAGTAGTTAGCTAATATTAGTATGTACCGTAGTGGTTCCCTTACGTTTATGGGTGAATCCATTTTAAATCATCCAGAAAAAAATATACTGTTGCTTGACAATTTTTTTTTTTTTGCTTGAGTGTTTTTTAGCGCGTTGAGAGTTAAAAACTATGGTTTAAATTTTTTTTATCGTCAATCCTTTAATTAATTAATAATTGATAGTTTTAATTGTTAAAGTGTGTGTATTATGCATGAGTTGGTTACATAGTGTTACTAAATTAGTCATTCAACATTTGTTAAACATCTGAATAGACTAAGTTTTCATCTAAAACTTGCAGCTATGTATTTTGTGTCAGATTTCCGTGGTTGCACACACACATACAAATATATATATTAAGATAGATGATATCTATTAACTGAGTGTTTATGGTATTAAAAGTTTTTATATTAATACACAGGGCCTATGTGTGTGTATATATAGATATAAAAATTAAATATCTATCGATTGTTTTATGTGTATTATAAGTTGTTATATTAATGCACACAAACACACACACACACACACATACACACATATTTATATATATATAAAAACATCTATATCTCTATTAAAACATCAGCAGTCATCAACTCTTTAAGATCAACAGACGTTGAGGATGTGTACATTGACATGGTGAAACGTGTGTATAAAAATGCAAGTGCAAAATTTCGGTTACATAAAGATACCGAAGCTATCAAAATTGGTAAAGGTGTGAGGCAGGGAGATACCATTTCTCCAAAACTTTTTACTTCAGCTTTACAGATGATTTTTCAGCAGATAAATTGGAATAACAGGGGAATAAAAATAAATGGTGAATATTTAAATCATTTGCGGTTTGCTGATGACATTGTTATTTTTTCAACGAACCCATCAGAACTCCAAGACATGGTACAGGAGCTCTCAACTAGAAGTAAAGAAGTTGGACTCAAGATGAACCTACAAAAAACTAAGATCATGTTCAATAATTTCGTAGAGGAAACAAAAATACAAGTTGACAACATTGAGCTAGAAATTGCTGATTCATATATTTACCTTGGCCAGCTGATTTCAATGGATGGCAACATTATGAAAGAACTCAACAGACGTATTAAACTTGGCTGGAGTGCATTTGGAAGAAACAGTTTTATCCTGAAGGGGAAATTGCCTTTGTGTCTAAAAAGAAAGGTCTTCAACCAGTGTGTATTGCCAGTCCTCTCTTATGGATCAGAGACATGGAGTCTAACAGTTGGAGCAATACGAAAGTTACAGACAACGCAAAGGAGCATGGAGAGGTGCATGCTTGGAATAACTAGGAGAGATCGAAAAAGGAACACTTGGGTGAGAGAGCAAACTAGAGTAGAGGACATCATTGTTAAAGTAAAAGGGCTGAAATGGCGATGGGCTGGGCATATTGCAAGAAGAACTGATCAACGATGGACAACAGAAATTCTGAACTGGATTCCAAGAGACCACCGAAGACCTAGAAAACGTCCTCAAACTAGATGGGTGGATGAAATAAGAAAACAGGTTGGGGTGACGTGGAAGCGAATTGCTCAGGATAGACTTGTGTGGAAAGCATTTGGAGAGACCTTCATCCAGCAGTGGATAGATAATGGTTGAATATGATGATGATGATATATATATATTATTGTGTTTTATTTCATTGTACATGTTTGTTTTGTCTTTTTAACAAAATTTCTGAAAATAATGCTTTTTCTCGAGGGAAATGAGGGTTTAACGGCTAAAAATATTCTAAAGGCAGTAATAGATTCTGTAGATACAATTTCCATGGAAAACCAGGGTTTAAACTACGGTCGGTTTTTTTCTCAAAATGCGACGAATTAATCTAAAATGCGAGAAAGAAAATTGTGTCCGTCGCAAAAAACAACAGTTGTTTAATATCCAGGCAACAAACTTTGCCTTTTTTTTTAATCACTTTGATTTATGTAAGATAATTTGACGTAGCATTACGCAGATTAGATTTATAAGTAAAGACAACGTTATACTTTATTTACGCTTATAACGTTGTCTTTACACTTATAAAACTTTGATTATGTTTCACTGTTATTTTTTCTTAAACTTAAAGTATGTTTCCTACAGTAATTCAAAGCATCGTTGTTGTAAATAATTTTATTGATACGACTTTTCGAGCGACAAAAGCAACTTATCTTCTTTGGAGTTTTTGCGATAGAATTTTTTAAGCCAGCTTAACTCTTATGCAAACTACACTATGCGCGTAGAAATGCCCTCAATATAAAAGATATGGGAGTAGGGCGTTGGTCCACGGCGTCGGCCATTACAGTTTAGTGAGCTGGCTTTCAATGTAGAGGGTGTTGAACCTACACTCAAGGTGATGACGTAATACTTGAACTGCCCCTATGCACTTAAATATTTTGTAACTTTCTTAAAAAGTGTATGTTCTGTGTTTTAAATCAAATAGCTTTATTGATAACTGCTGCATTCAATATAGAAAAAAGATGTGTTTTATACAGCATAATTTTTATGGTGGCAGTTTTTTACGGTCAGATAAAAATTCTCCTACAAGAAACTCAACTGCAGAATGACCTATTATGAACTATTTAATAATTTTAATGACCTGGCCCCAATATTTTAATATTTTACTATTTAATATCTATATTTATATAATTATACTATCTATGCTATTTAATATCTATATTTATATAATTATACTATCTATACTATTTAATATCTATATTTATATAATTATACTATCTATACTATTTTATATCTATTTAAATATTTTAATATTTGCTATTTAATATTTTAATATTTTACTATTTAATATTTTAATATTTTGCTATTTAATATTTTAATATTTCTATTTAATATTTTAATATTTTACTATTTAATATTTTAATATTTTACTATTTAATGTTTTAATATTTTACTATTTAATATTTTAATATTTACTATTTAATATTTTAATATTTTACTATTTAATATTTTAATATTTTACTATTTAATATTTTAATATTTACTATTTAATATTTTAATATTTTACTATTTAATATTTAATATTTTGCTATTTAATATTTTAATGTTTTTACTATTTAATATTTTTTATGAACTATTTAATAATTTTATAATTTATTTATAATGACCTATTATGGACTATTTTTTCTGTTCGGCGAGTGTCTGCTAACACAGGGTTTCACTACATTTGATTTTTAAGCTTTGTGGATTTAATTGGTATTATTTCTGATTTTTTGCAGCATTTTATATTTTTGCGTGTACTCATTTGGTTCCATAAATACACGCAAATGAGTATACGCAAAAATACAAAATGTGTGTACTCATTTGGTGCAACACTTTGGTAGGTTCATTATGTTTGTTATTCTGATTGTTTGTGTCCGCCACAAAAATAATCTTAATTTGAAATTTAAAAAAAAATCTCCTTCACAAGCGCCGGGCCCCATTTAGACATGAGGCCTGATACCAATATATTCAATGAAACATTAATTCCTTTCAGCAGATTTGGCTAAATCGGTATATGGCCGGCCATGTCTCTAATTGTGATGTCAAAGATGTTGAATTGTAGGCAGATCGGGGAAACAAAGTAAGCGACTGATCAACTTGTACTAACATGGTGATACTCGTTGTAAGCACTTGTGAACTATCGTGTTGAAAACTTGTTGCTAGTAGATTTTGAAGATACGGTGACAAAACGGAACGCAACCTCATCACCGTATCTATGTGATCACCCAATCTCATCACCGTATCATCCACAACTGTTATTGCTACTGATACCCTACAGCAGTTTTTCCCAACCTGCTTCAAACGAGCAATCCTCTCCAAGCGAAACTGACGAAACAATAACTAATGAATTTCAAATGGCTAACATAGTGAATGAGTATTATGTAGGTATAGCATATACAGAAATGGAAAGAAACGAATATAACGAAGTGGACTATAATTTGTACTTAAAAAATGATTATGATAACACAATGTTTGTTAAAGAAATAAATGAAATCGGATTATTGTTCTAATAATCGGTATATTATTATCAGATCTGATAATAATTTACAATGAAATCATTGAGTTGGAATGATTCCGGAAGAATTAAAAATAGCAAAAATAATCCCAATATTTAAAAAAGGTAAAAAGGATTTAAAATCAAATTATCGACCAAGTTCAATCTTGTCAGTATTCGCAAAATCTTCGAACGACTAATATATAACAGACTAGCCGAATTTATCAAAAGATTTAATATTTTGGATAATTGTCAATAGGATTATTAAATCAACGATTTTTTCATACCAGCCGATGCATCTATGGCAACCATAGATGTTAAATTACTCGTAAGGGAGGAAATGATTGACGCCTGCAGCTTAGTTGGTAGAACACCTGACCAGCAATGAGGAGGTCATGGGGTCGGGTCCCACCAGTCGCCGGAAAATCATTCTCACACCATTCGGGTCACAAAACTTGGGTTTGAGATACCGGGCCTAACTCTGAAAGTGACGTACAAGAGTAAGAGGTAACGATCGTAGAGATCCAAAGGACTGCAAGCCTTTCTAAGCCAATCTTTAACTACCCTTGTAGACAGCGTGAGGTCCAATATGTTCTGTGCATCTCGTAGAATAGCAGTTGCTATACATTGTGGAGTATAGCCAAGTCGGAGACAATGACCATTGTGTTCTGAATTTAGATTGACTATTCATGTAGCACTAGGGTTCTATGAGAGTAATAGTGGCATATATTGGTTTTCTCAACATATACGGCGAAAACATCTAACAAAAAAGCAATTTTGTTTTCTTGGAACATTTGCAAGCATTGCTTACACAATCAAGTTTTCGTCAATTCATCTCTCCAACATTTGAGTCAATTTTACATAACTTTAATTATTCGCATCTACATAAATGTATTCTGTAATTTGCGTATAATTCTGATGATTCTTTTTTTATGATGGCACATATTCTCTATCAGGCATTAGGGAAGAAATATAGTCGTTATGATGATTCATTGTTGTCAGCAGGTATTTCTTCAATGTCTATTTATTTTTATATATTTTTTTTAATTTTCGTATTTAATTTCTTTTGTCTTTTGCATTTAATTTCTTTTGTCTTTTATATTTAATTTCTTTTGTCTTTTATATTTAAATTCTTTCGTTTTTTATGTTTAATTTCGTTTGTCTTAAGATTTATTTTTTTCAATTTTTTTTATATCTGTTCTTTACTTTTTTATATTTAATGCCAGAATTTTTATACTTAAATCTGTATTATTTTGCTGCAAGGACACTCTGGTGGGCAAGTAAAATAAAAACAAACTGAATTTCCCGCTATACTCCAGGCAATAGGGGATTTTGGCTGGAAAAATTCATGGTATTTCTGGAAATAGGCTTACTTTGTTTTTTTGGGTAGCTGATTCTGAATTTTAAATTTCCCACCAAAAACTCCGCCCCCCGCAACCCCTCTGAATTCTGAAAAAAAATCGTGTTTTTTCTAGAAAATTTTTTTTTTGTTTTTTGGAAAAAATGCATGGGAATTCGAAAAGTATACAAAATTTGTGAAAACAATTCTTTACATACAAAAGGTTAAACACTGGTAAAATAGCAATGAAAAAGATCACTCAAGCTTTCGGACGCATCAGCAGCAGTCCTTCATCAGGAGTAATGACGATGTTATGTTTCTGTCTCTTTTTTATACTTGAAATTTCTGGAAAACCCTTCATCAGAGTAGTCCCGCAGAATGGGAAAACCCAATGAGAACCAATGGGAGGCCTCCAATAGAATCATGGAAGAACCCCAATAGGGACCAATGAGAAACCCACACTGCGGGTTACCTAATTTGGGGATGTCTCATACATTTCAGAGTAAGAGTTGTTTATAAGTTTCTGGAAGTGGTTGTGATGTATTAATGGCTTTCCCGTGTAGTTTGTAAGTTTCCCAAGATTCTAAGAAGAGTCTACTATTCTTGTTTGTGATGTGACGGTGTAGTATTTTTGTTGAGTCCCAGTCGGGTTCGTGTCCGTGTTGTAAAGCGTGTTCTGCCAGACGTGAGGCTATGTCTCCTTTCGCGAGTGCTTGTTTGTGTTCTTTTTTTCTTGTTTTGATCATTCTTTTTGTTTGTCCTATGTAATGTTTGTTGCAGTCTTTGCATGGTATTTGGTATATTGCGCCTGTGAGATCTTCTGGTGGAACTGGGTCTTTAACTTTTGTAAGTTGTTTGCGAAGTGTTGTGACAGGGGAATAGAATGTTTTGATATTTGCCTCTTTAAGGATGCGAGAGATTGTTTCGGAAATGCCGTGAATATATGGAATAGATATGCGGGTGTGAGATGTATTGTTTAAAGATGTACTATTGGGTCTACAGTTTCTGAGAATGAATCGTTTAGGGTATCCATTATTTTTAAGTGTTTCATTACTGCAGTGAGAATTCGCTCTAAGACTTAATGTTTTAACAACGGAAGCTTTGTGGCATGTTGGATGATGCGATTTAAAATCGAGATATCTGTCTGTATGTGTGGGTTTACGGTAAACTGAGGTGAAGATTGAGTTATCGTGAGATCTGTGTACAAGAACGTCTAGGAAAGGGAGTTTATTGTTCTGTTCTGTTTCGTATGTGAATTTTATATGTGAGTTTAAGTTATTAAGGTAATGGAAGAAGCTTTGGAGTGTATTAGTTTTAAGTACAACAAACGTGTCGTCGACGTATCTTTTCCAGAATTTAATGTTAAAATTCGGTGAAGATAAAGCAGTTTCCTCAAATGACTCCATAACCAAGTTAGCTACAACACTTGAGACCGGAGATCCCATGGCAGTGCCAAAAACTTGTCTATGGATAGAACCATGTGAGGAGAACACAGCAGAGTCCAGACAAAATTTCAACAATGTGCAGATGTCGTGAGGTGTTAGTGAAGTGCGTTCATGTAGTGTTGTGTCATTTTGGAGGCGTGTAAGTGCGGTGTCGATTGCAAGTGATGTGGGAATGCAAGTGAAGAGAGAAATTACATCGAATGAGACCATGAGGTCGTCGTCGTCAAGTTGTAGGTTATTTAAAGAGGTGCAGAAGGATTGGCTAGTAGAAACAGTGTAGTCGTTATTACCGATTATAGGAGAGAGTAGACGTGCAAGATATTTTGATAGGTTATATGTAGGAGAGCTGCAAAAACTAACTATTGGTCTGAGAGGAATATTTTGTTTATGAATTTTAGGTAATCCGTAGAAGGATGGTAAGCGGCCGGAAGTGCATTTTAAAGAGTCGTAGAGATTAAATGTAAGTTTTTTAGATTTATAGAGTTTAAGGAGAGGGTTGTAGGGTCTTTTATGATGCGAGTGGCGGCGGGGATGAAATCGCATAAGTTGTTGTCTGACTATTTAAGATTGACCGTCATCCTTTTTCAATCTGGTTATCAGCACAGACGTCCTGATTCGAGTCTCGAACTGAGTCTCGTCCGAGGCACCAGCACAGACCAAAAGCAGTCCTGTTTTTTCGTCACTACCTCCCCGTGCCGGGAGTGGGTAATTTGCGCGCCTGCTGCCTTCCTTGGATGTGGTAGCCGTTTCTCAGGCTCCCTCTCCGGAATCGAACCCTGATTCCCCGTTACCCGTTACGACCATGGTAGGCGCATAACCTACCATCGACAGTTGATAAGGCAGACACTTGAAAGATGCGTCGCCGGGACGAGCCCATGCGATAAGCCAAAAAATAATTTAGGGGCTCAACCCCTCCCACAAAAAGAAAAAAATATCTATGCTATTGTCCATGGGGACCCGTCGAAATGAGTTTATGGCCCACGTGGGCTCTCGGCTCATACTAAGTTTTTTTCTTCTTCAATTGGAGCTTTTAACGCCCATAAGAATCGTGAAGAAGGAACAAGAACATTCTCATCCCCGTTTTGCTTCAGCGATTTCTAAATTCATCTTCCGCCTGAATACTGAGGAATGCCTTTAATGCCACATGAAGTTAAGGATACGTCAGTTGTGATCCAGTAGTTCAGCACCTCGCACGAAAGTGATAAAAGCCTGGAGGTCTACGGATCATGACCAGTCTAAAACGCCTGACCATTTTTCTTCTTTCCAACTCTTATGCATTAAAAGATTCCAGTTTGAGCCAAAACACGAGAGTGTTAGTGTTGTATAGTGTAATTTAATTTTCTTTTTATACGCTGTGGAATGACTTAAGTTCGTGTTGCCTTAGAGTTAAAAAAAAAAATTAGGTCCTGCTGTGGTGCAGTGGTAACGTGCTCGCCTAGCGTGCGGTTATCACGGATTCGACCCCTAACTGCGCCGAAAAAAAAATATTTACCGAGTAACTGCTCATCGTATTTCGGGGTTGGTTCCTTGGGCAGTAAGAGCTTAGGATTCCTTCAAAAACTGTACATGCTGGGGCAGCATGACCCTCGCTGTCCCTAAAGCGTAAACCCCAAACAAATAATACGAAATTCTATTATATTTTTGTATATTCTATACGTTAGGAAGTGCGTTTATCTTGGCATTTAGACGTGCACGTCCAACAAATTTATACGGAAAATGGATGGTGAAATTCCTGGCAATTAAACAAGTAGGAAGAAACATAATAAATTATTGTGAATTTGAAGATATGGTACGGTAAAATACACGAAATTTTCCAAAAATATATATATGTTTCGTATAGCGAATGCAGTCATACATAGATGGAGCAAGTATTGTGAAATATATACAGACTATCTAACGGAAATATTGTCGTGGAAAGGGAAGGAGCAAAGCATTGATGGTTCCAGGAGGCTTCAGGGTCGAAAGTATCTTCATCATTAGCCTAGCGAAGATCCCGTTATCGTTAACGCAGTTACTGAATATATCAAATGGGTAGTTTTCTGGTTTGCGGGAAGAAAGAACGACATATATTTGGCATACAGAAACAACTTTAGCTCACGGGAAAAAAACAAACTTTAACCAAATTTTTTACTTATTTATGTATGTAGGCATATAATAAGCTGATGGGAATGCTGAAGGTGTAGGAATTAATTATATTGGATAATATATGCATATAAAACATAACATCAGTAAATAGAATGTAATTTATAAAATACATTTCATGAAAATACATAAAAGTCTTTTCTGAGTTTTTGTAAATATTTGTAATTTTCCAAATGTATTTAAAAATGTATGTGGATAAAAAATCACTGATGAAATAAATCTAACTTCATTTGAAGCGACCTTATTCTCTTAGCATTGGAGTAACTAAGGGGTGCTTAACCATCTCTATTCAAATGAAAATTACATTGAATGATACAAGCGGGGCATATATATAATAAAATTATAATTACATCGAGTGATTCACGCGGAACATGTATCATAAAACGATAACTACATCTAACGATTCACGCGGCACATGCATCAATGACTGAAAATTATATTAAATGATACACGGGGAGCATCGAAATGAGAGATGAAGAAGCCAATGCTCCCAACTCAAACTGCCCTAATCGTCCCAAAATCCACAGTCAGAGGTCCGATAAAAGAGAAAATTCTCATCCAAAGGTCAATTAAAATTTTCTAAAATTGGAATTTAATTTTGCCATTCGACAAAAACGTTGAATAGCCATTTTTGTTTCGACTATCGCAATTACGATTAAAAATTTAAAAATAATTTGATTAGAAAAAAACTTTTTGTTTCATTTCAAAAATTATGTCCATCTCGTTTCCTTAATCTTCATGCTGTAAAATGCTGTTTAATATAACAATGACATGTATTTTCCTGTGAACAGTTTGGCTATATACCACCGAAAAAGGACATTTTATTCTATAAATTATTAAATACAGTAGGGACTTCATATAACGGACTTCCATTCCACGAAGTTTTCTATTTCACAAAATTTTCCGCAGAATTTTGAACTTGAATGGCATTAACATGTAAATTTGTCTCCATATTACGAAAAACAATTTCTATATAACGAATTTTTTTTTATAAAGAATTTGATTTTTTTTTTAATTTACCTTTTACAATTTTTCAGCGGGATGGTTAGCTAGAAGGGGTAGTTGAGGATTTTAATCAAGGACGGACGGAGTTGAGGTAGCCTTCTGTACTGTGGACATACGGCCAGTTGTGATAAATAATTCTATTGTTCTAAACTGGGAACTTCGAAGCAGCAGGGGTGTATCATTCTGCATGTGTGGCTAAGCCACGAAATTTGCTTCTCGCACATACGTGTTGCATTGTTGAAGAAAATGTTACAGATGACGTGTTCCGATATTTACAAAAGTGTGAGAATTTCTATGAACAAAACGTTTTTTATAAGAAACCTGTACAAAGCAAAATTAGTGATTATTTCTCTGTTTCAAATATGTTGTATGAGGATCATACATATGAAAGGTAAGCCTCGGTCTTTTCTTTTTGTTATTAATATTTACGTATTTGTATATGAAAAATATTTAAACTTGTTGGAAAAAAAAGTGTCTAATAAAATGAGTTACTGTCTAAATTTAGCTTTTTTCATTTTATCGAAATTAAGTTTCATCATTTATGTTCATTTTTCTATTTAACGAATTTTCCTTATAACGAAGTTTTTCAGAGGAACGATGGCACTTCGTTAAATAGAAACTCGACTGTATTTTATAGAAAAGCACATGGAAAAGAGTTCTTTGGAGTTTCCCTGGTATGGTATGGAGAAATATATCCAATCCGATTGTCATATGCCCACAGAGAAATAGCAGAGTTTTAGATTTCTCATGCATCGTACACAGACAAATTGTTTAATATTAAAATGACATAAGTTTCGAGATACTATGATACTTTAGAGCAGGAGGTGTTATGCGTAAGTTGTCGTATATTAAAATGACATATTGCCTTGGAATACCTACCTATGCACAAACACACACTGCAGTTATGTAATCCTTCAAATGGGAAATACAGTGAATTTTATCCAAAGGGTTGTTTCCAGAAGGCAATAGTGATTAAGACTGGGAGTTCATTTTAAATTATCGACTTCGTTTGGGTGGGTGCTCTTGTATTTATAAGCGTCTCTATTTTAAAATCTATTTCCGCCTTTTTCCCAGTTCTTCATAAAAGTTAACGCAGACTAATTTTCTCCCATTACTTTGCAGTTCCCCACTATTAATTCTGCAGTATGAAATGCAAATAATAGCGTATGGGTTATGCATACCTTGTTATTCCAGGCAGCGGTGTAGCGTGGATTGCTAGTGTCCGGGGCTAGTTAAATATTGCGCCCTCTAAAATCTGGGAAATATACGCTTCCACCAGTCTCATAATAAATGTTTGCGTCCGGGGTTTGGCCCTGATGGCCCACCCATGCTACGCCACTAGTTCAAAGTGATGTGATCGTTTGGATAAATACTGAGGGGTGGCGAAGGTTGAATTAGCCCTAAATAAAAAAAATATTGTCCCCATCTGAAAACAAAATTTTTAAATGGATTTTAAGTCCACAACATCGGAATGGAGGCTATAACTCCCTGGGTCTCGAGACTAGTTACGTCACTAACTTCGATGCGAGGCAGACATCATACATCTAGAATTGTTTAGCCAAGTGCTTCTTAAACAACTAAGAACGCTGTTGTCAAATAAGTTTGTTGTCCTAAAAAGCTAATAGCTTTTTAGGACAACTTATGTATCCAGTCTCGTGAACCAAGATTTAAGAACAACTGCCTTAAAATATCTTTAAGTTCGACTTAATAGGAGAGAGGGGAGAGAGAAAGATGCAGAAAAACATTTAGAGACAGCAGTTTTCTTCGACTACGGCTTACTTTGTAAGTGGAGGTTGTTATACAGTTTAAAGAAACTTTCTTTTCACAATACAATTTTTCGTAAGAGATAAAAATGTCCTACATTTTATACTTTTAAATGTATTGGGAGTAGAATTTCGGGATAAAGTCTTTTAGTATTTTTGAAAGAGAGGGAAATTCCGTATTTTTCGGAGCCATTAGTTCTTCGAATGACGACGCATTCCGGGAGACGAACCGAATAATGTTCGATTCAAAGTCACATTATTTTGCTTGGAAGTAATGTGAGAAATGCCACTGAGAGTCAAACTCCAAATGCTAAATTAAACAACTATGTATAATTAAATTGACCATTAGAGGAATAACAAGAGAATCTTAGGAATATATTGTTATGCTAAACGCGAAAAGAAATCTTTAAAGATGTTTAATATTTTATTATGTCCTTATTTAGACGTGATTTTATTTATTCCGGATTTTATGTTTGACATTTGAATTTAATGATCCGTTAATATTTTATTCATGTTTCTCCAATGCATGATTTTGTCCTTGGGGTGAATTTTCATGGAATCTTTAAATGACATACAGTAAAACCTCCCTACAACGATATCCGATATAACAATAACTCCCTCTACAACGATAATTTTTCTCGGTCCGTATAATAGTGTTGTAGAGAGGTTTTACTGTATTTTTGTTTTTAATTTATGAAACCAGATAAATATAACTGAATTAAGTTTTTAAATTATTTATACTTGAATATGCGCCTGTATATTTATTTGTCCCACATCCGTTCTTTACCAAGAATACAGGCACTAGGCATGGAATCACTTGGAGGAAGCCGTGCTAGTGTGTGTCACTCTTTAAAAAAGTGACGCAACGATTCCCGCCTCATCACGTGACCCCGGCAGTGGTGGCCGAAGTTCAGAATCTTCTTTGAACTATAGATCCAGCTTGCCAACCCGTATGGACAACGTGATGAGTTTAAGGCCGCTTTCTCTGCATTTCTTTCACTGTACTACGTGTATGTGTGATAACAGAGAGACCTCCATCCTGCTGTGGATCGAAAAAAATGGTTGATGATGATGCTATTTATTTATTTACGTAAGTTTATTTGCACATTTAATATACACAGTAACACAAATTGAACATATCACCCCACACGTGTGGGTCCCGAACAGATTCTGCAGCATAACCTGTTCGAGACCCTGCAAAACCGAAATAAATGCTAGGATGACACAGCCATATATTTGACAATTAATTTGTTTATATTCATTATCGCCGCTCATCTAAAATTGTTTCGATCATTTCCCTTTTTAAAGAACTTCGTTCAAGGGACGACACTGTAGCCAATGGACCTTACATCCTTAAAACACCATTATCATCAACTGCCTTCTCCGGTTCATATGTGGCGGCGCATAAACAATGCCGTGTGAGTTTAGTCCAGTCAAAGCCTTTCATCCGTCTATCCATCTTGGGTTTTTATTCTGCCTCTAGGTCTCTTCATGATGTAGTGCCAATTAATGTGCAGCTTATATTTTTCTATTCTAAGTATATGTCTGCAATATTCTAACTCTCCCCTCAGAACCGTAGTCATAAATAGCCATTTTTGTACTGGATTTTATGGGACTTCTTGGTTGGAGACCCTATGAGTCAGCGGCGGATTTTTAAGTAGGCACACAAAGCACAGGCCTAGGGGCGGCACTTATTAAGGGGCAGAATCAAAGTGCTTAAACATAAAATTTTCCGAACTCAACAATGTTGAAAAAATAATGTTTCTTTTAATTATTGCCCTGTTTCCCCAATAGCGATGACATATAAGCGATTACTTTAACTTGCCTGCAAATACAAACTACAGAATCGTAAGTTGAAGGGCTCTAAAATTTTACGTTCTGGCCATATGGCCAGCTTGCCCATTTATAAACCCAGATTTAACACGCTTTTTATATATACTAATAGTAAATGAATGAATAATAAAAAACTTGAACTGATAACGAAAAAATTCATGCAAGGATGCGTACGTGTATATTTCCCAAATACTTGAAATACATGCAGAAACGTCAGAGGTTGCAAAAATCCATACTATTATTATTGTGGATTCGAAAAGCGTCTCAAATCCACGAAGTAGGAGACTATGGTAGAATAATTTGAATAATTTTGAATAATTATATGAAAAATCTGCTTTACATATCAAATGTTAAGAGTGTGAAAAATGTTTCATTTTTTTAAACGAGTATTCCTTTTTTTAAAGGAGGGAGGGGGCGGCAGTACAGGCTGTGCCTAAGGGCGGCAATTTTATAATTCCACTACTGCTATCAGTCCATTTTATTCACAGTAATCTACGGGTTCACATTCCGAAAATTCTGTCGAAGTTTCGTAACCGTTAGGCAGAATAGGCCAAATACAACATTTTGGAAGCAAGATACTAAGTTATAAATTTAATGATCATATAACATGATTTCAGGGGGACTTTAGAACGTCGATGTTTTCGTATTGAGCAAGTTCTATTATCTAAATACATTCGGTTACTTATATACGATCCAATTCGGTCACAAAACCCACAATTTTAGAAAAAACAATGGTGGTGACTAAAACTACAGGTTCTGTGACCGAATGAGGTCGAATATAAGTATCCGAGTGTATTTATAAAATTAAAACAACATTTCATAAACATGTTCCAACATCTAATTGAAACTTAATTAAAATTTAATGCACGCCGCATGATAAATATTATTAATAGTTTACCAATGTAATTAACTTTAACTACTTTATAAAGCAAATGAAGTGGCGCTTAAGTTAGTTGCTTAATTAATAAACCATGCTTAAATGCAACGAGCTCGCAAATTTTAATAAATATTTACGCGTAAAAACACCTTACATGATGTGAAATTATTTATTGAGGTAGTCATTATGCACAAGCGCTTAATTTTAATAAAGAATTAATAACTAACTATACTCGAAAAGTAACAAAGCTAATTGAGCTAACCAGGATTAAACTTTTTATTCCGGAAAAATTAACGAAATTCAGCCATCATTCCAAGGAACGGCCCTCGTAAGGTAATTTGCATATTTTTAAAGTCGGAGGAAAATGGCAAAGATAAGGATGTCATTGTCACTCAAGATTCTACCGACAAGCTTCATTTTATAAAAGTATCTTTCAAGTGAAATTGAAACAAGAACTTTTAGAAAGCTGAATTTAAAATTGTCAAAATATTAATGATGATAAATAAATTAAGACGTTTGTCCTTTTATTTGACACCCTGTCATAATAAATCCTTCCCATCCAGAGTTCTGTGTTTAAGTTCATAAAATTTCAATCGCAGCAATGCTGTCTCACTTCACTTTCTGTATGTTCCTTTTAAATGATCTAATCTCAGTTTGATTGTCATTTTCCTTGCAAATTTATGCAAAATCAAGGTTAATATAGAAACAAAAAATTTACATATAACCACATTTATTGTTTTTAAGATTTTTTACTCTTCTCGGGGATATATAATGAAATTATCAGATTGAATACAACACAAAGCCATTAGGCCAGTATTTTGTATTCTTTTTAGGAATATTAATGAATGGGCTAAATTACTTTATTCCCCTGATGACCAAGAAAAATAAAACTTTTTTCAAAACTTTTGTTTACACTTTTTGACGTAATGGGGATGCTAAAAAATATTTTAATGTTATTGTATTTTTTTGTTATTATTTCACCCATAATTCCATGAAGAATATTCTTTACATTAGGCAAGGACTTTTCCTTTTAGTAGCAGATGAACAAATATTGAGCCTTCTATGCACTGGGCATCAAGATGTTATATCATATTCAAATTAAACCTCAAAGACGATTTTTTTGCGCAACTCGTGTTTTCGGAATGGAATAATTTGCCGCAAATTAAATATAATGGTAACAATATAAGTATAGTCTCGGATGTATCCTAAAGATAGTCAAGTGAGCATCAAAATGTAAACGCTTTAACCGTTGAATGATTATATACCTAATAACAGGGTTTTCACTAGAATCGAAGTCGTTATAACCGATTTCAAATCCATCGAAAATCTAAATGAGAATTGTGCTGTATTTCTATGACTGCTCCAGGAGTAGAGTTATAGTTAGCTCCTTTGATCAAAGGCACAAGGAAAAAGTAAGGTAAAAAATAATAAAGGTGGTTATGTGGGTTTTGTGGCGCAAGGACAGAATGAGTAAAACTGCGTCAGACTCTGCAATTTTCCGATAGACTTGGATCATTGTCTTCCTGAGATTCAAACTTGAGGTTACAGATTGGCTGAAAATATGGTAAGACCAAAGCATCAGTAGAATTCAAACCCGAACTTGCCTCACAATATTAAAATCAGGAATTTTTTTTCATCATGGCCGATGATGTGGTAATATTAGAGGATAAACTCCTTCAAAGAAAAGATTAATTTCACAATGCCTTGTGGGAACCAAACCCACGACCATTTGGAATCCCTCCAAGTGCTCCATCTTCCAACAGAGCTACACACGACTGATCAGGGCATGTAAAGCTTCACTGTTGAAGACTTTTGAAATGGGGCAATGTCACTGATGAGAAAAATTCCCGATTTCAATACTACGCTAGTCTCGTTTTTGGGACGTTCACTCCTTTGATGTCGATTTGGTTTAAAAAGCAGTTCCAGCACTGTCCCATTTCAAAACTCGTCTATAGTTAAGCTTTATATGCGCTCGCAGAGGGGAGGATGATCGGTCGTCTGTAGCTCAGTTGGAAGAGCACTTGGCTTGATACCAAGAGGTCGTGGGTGTGGTTCCCACCGGGCACTGTGGAATCATATTTTTCCTTGCGAGCAATTTAACGTATAATTTTACCGAATAGTAATCAAACGTATAGCCTACTTGCCACCGTATGCTAAGTAAAAGCGATAAACCTTTGTGTGTTTACGACGCAAGGACAAAAGATGTCAGGCGGTGCGTGGAACTACAGTTTTCCGTGGAACTTGAACTTATGCACCAAAAAATTAAGTCTCGTTCTACGGTCGGCAGAAAAATGGCACGTGATCTACGATACTATTGGCAGTCGGAGCTATTGTCAATATATGGATGATAGTTAATAGTTATCCTTAATTGCACAATAGTTGAATGAGCTACGACTATGAGCCTGTATTTATCCAATGAATCTGAACCTCGTGTGGCAGTGGCGGATTTATAAAATTGCCGCCCTTAGGCAGAGTCTGTATTGCAGCCCCCTCCCACCTTTACAAAAAAAAAGGAATATTTATAAAAAAAAAAGCAAATCATACTCTTAACATTTTATATGTAATGGCGATTTTTCATATAATTATTCAAACTAATAAGATACAACTCAAAATTATTGCTACCACATTCGCCATTTTCTTGGATTCGGGACACATTTTGAATCCACAATAATTTTAGTATGGATTCTTAGAACCTCTGATATGATCTGATTAGTAAAAAAAAGGCAAACAAAATCACAAATAAAAAATTATAATGAAAGAGTGGTGTTATCAAAATAAATAGGAGCCCGAAACTGCACAGTAACTGTGATAGATATAAAACACGGCTCATATTGCGCAGAAAGCTCATTACCAACATCGACCTTCGTTTTGTTTACCTTCAATGACGCCTGCAAAACCTTTCCGTTCCGGCTTTTCTCAGAAAATTAACATTAACAACTAACATGAAAAATAACATTAACAACTAACGTGTTGATACAATATGCATCCGCTACTGGTGAGAGGTATCTGATATTGTAATGTAAACGATATGGTCATATCCCTTTGTCATTCGATTCCGTAGTTTGCATTTGAAGGCATGTTAAAGTCTCCTATATCATCGCTGTTGGGGAAAACAAGGCAATATTAAAAAACATTATTTTCAACATTGTGCTATTTGGAAAATTTTATTTTTAAGATCTTTGATGCTGCCCCCCGAGAAATGCTTTTCTTAAGACTGTGACTCGTATGGCTACTTAGAAATTCGCCACTGTCTTGTGGCCCAGGGATCCAACATCGAACTATAGTAAGCAGTTAGTCTGTAAGTGGTTTTTTAGGCACTATTATAAGTTAAACACGAAATAAAGAGACGCTAGTCGAATATACAGCCATTGCGCCACCGTAGGACTGAAGAGGATGTAGGTCTCACCAATAATTGCATGAAGAATGTTCATCATATTCAGCAGAAACTTTGTGAAATCTTTTTCTTGCGCTGGGAGAAAAAAGAGCATATTCAATGTGAAGAATGTTAACACCAAATCCTATAACCTATATGAGAAGCAGGGAATTTCAGACAATTAAATTTTGCATTTGTTTATTGTTTATCTGTAGTTGGTATTGAGAATCGTTTCTGTTTTGAGGAATGTATCGTGGGATTGTATTGCAAGTGTCCGATTTGAAAAATTTAAATCATATTTTTCCATTACAGCAGTAGCTGGTAAGCATTGTCAACATTTCCTCTCTTCAAAATATAATTTAAGCGAACGTGAGATTCTGGATGTTTTGCTATTTTAAATTCAGTTTGTGGCCTTACAATAACCTTTGTTCTGGCGGGTTTGAATCTTGAAAGACCCCAAAGAAAACGATTTTTTGACAAGTTGAAGCAAAGACATTTGTTTCAAGAAATTCGACAAAAACTTCCTCGCCGTCTTCACGTCTTTCAACACCTTTACTTAAAATATTCCAAATCTCTATTTTGCCCGAAACGCAATGAATTTTTCCCAAATTCAAAGAAAGGATTTAAAAATTTGCATTAAAGCCATTAAAATTTAAACTTTTTCTCTTCTGTAACAAACAGAATACATTGATTGTTAAAATACGAAAACCATCATAGTTTTGAAAGTAAAATTATGTAAATTATTGTTAGAATTCCAACCGTAAAAAACGTTAGGAATTGCCAAATGCTTTATAAAATGTTGGTTTTATAAGGTTAAATTCAAAATTATGGTGGTTAAATATTGTTAATTCGACGAATATTTTGCATAATGGATGTATAAATATACTGGCAAAGAGGGATGAATTAATTGTTTAATTCACATTCGTAAATTAGAATTTCTATTACCTAGACATATGCATAAATTTATCCGATTTCACCTAGTTAGTTTAAAAAAGTTCTATAGTAAATACAACTAATCATTTTCAGCAATTATTTATTAGTTAATTATTAATTAGTAGCGATGTTTAATCAATTATTGGCAGTTTATTTTTGACAACCGCCTTTAATCTTTATGCAGTGCCCCGCAAAATGTTCCGTAAAAAAATTTCTGATAATCATAAAGTCATAAAATTTTTCTCATTTGTAATATTCGTAACAATTTTTCATCACAAAAAATTTAACATTACTTGTTAGTATAACGGAGTTGTATTTTTAACATAGTAATTTGTGAGTTGTAGCTTTGTAACTCCCATTGAGCCTTTAACCACCCTTGCAAACTTTCTGCATACGCCTATGATCCAGTGGCTTAACATCTTTCACGAGAATGGTATAAGCCTTGAGGATCGTCCCCAGCCTAAAACGCCTGAATATTATTCTTATTTCCAACTTTCATACATTAAAATGTTCTAGTTTGAACCAAAAAATGAGAGTATTAGTGTTGTTCAGTGTATTTTGATTTATTTTTTTAAACGCTGTTCAATCAACTGAATTCGTGTTACCTTAGAGTAAAAAAGAAAAGAAAAAAGTGGGCCCTACTGTGCTTCAGTGGGAACGCGCTCGCCACTGTACGGTTGTCCCTGATTCGACTGCCAGCTCTGCCGATAAATGGTAGAACGCTTACCGACCACTGCTCACCTTGGTCCGGTGATTGGTTCCCCAGACAAATTATAAAAAATACGATTCCTGGGGAAACTGTAGGTAGCGAAGCATGACGCTCGCTGTCCTTTCGCCGTAAACCTAAAAAAATAAGTAATAAAAATTCTATTATGTAATTGTGTATTCTATAGGGTGGAAAATGCATTTATTTTGGCATTCAGAACAAAGCTCAACCAAAGCAGCTTGAGCTTGTGAAATTAAATACCTTAAAGATATTGCCGCCTACAGGGGTTACAATCCACTATTATTGACTTAGCTTTAGCCAAGTTTTCCAAACCAGCTCCTTTCACTATACGTACACCCTCCAGTTCCGACGCTTCTGTTGACACAATAGTCATTTTTTTCACTCCTAAGATTAGTGTTGCCATAGCAAAAATTCTTCGACGGGCAGGATTCCGAGTTATGTTCTGTCCTGTCAATAAACTTCGTCCATCTTTAAAAACCCCATTCATACGCTTCATCGTTAGGGAATTTATCGGGTTTTTTGCCAATGTCGAATGCCCTACATCGGTGGGACGAGGGGAGCTTTGTTCCACCATCTCAGAGAACACCGATGATACGTTGAACACGCAGAGTTTAAAAAGTCTTCCATCGCGGTGCATTGCCATGAATTCAGCCACAAATTCCTCTTCAACGATGCTAGCATCATCTTTAAACTTCGCTCACCTTTGGAATTGGACTGCGCAGAAGCCTATTTTATTCACAAGTTCAGGAATTACTTAGTCAACGATTTTGGATCCAACCCTGGCTTCTGCGGTGCTTGGAACCCTCTTCTCAAGCCTATACCGTCTCCGTTTTCTTCACCAGACCCTCCTCTTGATTTGGATTCGCCTCCGCAATTATACTGCCTCTTCTTTTACCATAAAGAAAAGTTGGCCTCCACGCTTCTCATAAGAAAAAAGTTGGCCTTCACACAGCTCTCTTTAACACTTTACGATTAATCGTTTCTATATTTGTTAATTTTTGTGGCAACTTAACAAGCCCGAAATCGGCAACACGCCCTTGCTGCTATTCGACATTTTACAATGCTAGAAGAAGGACGACCATTAATCGTCCGAAACTATCGTCGATTTTATAAATTTTTCGTTATATTGTGCTAAAAAACGTTAAATGAACCTTTTACTATCTGTGAACAATGAATGTCATTTCTTCGTCTATATTCAGATGTGCATATCTAAAAAAAGTAATACTGAAAATAGATAGCGAACTTCCTGGCAATTAAGCAAACAGGAAGAATCATAATACTTTGTTGTGAATTTTCAGATACGTTGGGTTAAAATGGACGAAATTCCAAGAATGTGCATGTTTTGTATAGCGAATGAAGTCACACGTAGCGGATATCATAGACGGAGCAAGGATTGTGGAATATATACTGACTACCTAACTCGCAATATTTTTGCGAAGAGGAAAGGAGAAAAGAATTGATGGTTGCAGGAGGCTTCAGGATCGAAAATATCTTGATCGTTAGCCTAGCGAAGATCCTGCTATCCTTAACGTAGTCACTGAATAGATCAAGTGGGTAGTTGTCTGGCTGTCACAAAAAAAAGGAAAACATGCATTTCGTATACAGAAATATCTTTATCTCACGGAGAAAAAACTTTAATGAAAGTTTTCACGTATAGGTACGCATAAAATACTCTGATGCGAATGTTAAAGGTGTAGAAATAAATTATATTTTATTGTATATGCACATAAAGCATAATGTTATTAAACAGAACGTAATTTATAAAATACATTTCATGAAAATACATGTCTTTTCTAGGTTTTGTAAATACCTGTAACTTTCTGAATGAATTTAAAAATCACTGATGAAATTTAATTTTGTTTGAAGCGGCATTATTCTCATAAGTACGGGCGCCGTTAGCGGAGAGACAGGGAGACCTGTCCCCCCTCAATGTTGGCATTATGGCTCCATGTCCCCCTAATTTCAAAGGAAAATTTTATGATAGGTAACATCATTCAAAGTTTAAAATATTTTCTCTTTCTTTTCTTTTTTTTTTAATCTAAGGAATGTGGTTATATTTTTCGGCGTAGTGTATTTAGTGCGAAATAAAAAAAATGCACTTTGTCATTTATTTGATGTAATTATACCTTTTGTTAGATTGCATTATATAGCTCTCTTTTCTTCATGGCAGCATTTCCATTGAAGTGTTATTATTTCAACTTTCAAACGGAATGTTTTTAATAACGTTACAACTAAAACTATAGTTTCTTTATTTTAATTTCGCAAGCTGAAGGAAATTTTTGGCCCTTTAAGCTCATTATCAACGACATAAATTAAAGGGATGGTATCAAGGCCGTAACTAGGATTTAATTTCGTGGGAGGTCAAAAAATTTTACAGCATGTATTGATACAATTATAGCATGTAAGGCCGTACACAAGTCCCATTAAAAATATAGTTTCGGAGGACCGGTCCCTAAGACCCCCCTTCTGGATCCGGGCATGGACCGTCTACACGAGGGGTCTTCAACACTTTTCAGTTCATGGGCTCAGGGGCGGACTGGGTCCTCTCAAAGGGCGCATACTTTAGATTATCGGAGGGCGCGAGTCCTATAGCCCATGAGGGCGCAAGTCCTATCGCCCATGAGAGTTCACCGGCCCGGGGGCCAGCGGCCTAGTCCGCCCCTGCATGGGCCAATTTTTCTTATTCTCGTTGGCCTGCGGGCCGCACTACTGTACGAGCAGTATTATGACAAAATAAAGGTGAAACTAGGGGGCGCCCCTTCCCCCCCCCTAGATCAAACTTTATTGCCGTTTTTCTATAAGATTTCTACATTGGTTTTGTGCGCCTACCCGAAAATATTTTCTGTATCCGCCTTTGGGACTCAATATATATATATTACAATATAAAATACGTATGGAAGTAAAAACATTTACATTTTTATTTATTAATATATAAAGCGAAATCAAATCTTTTAGTCTGATTTTTGGCACTGCTTATTATTAACGAACCTGTCAATATCGGGTCTTATTTTTGATGCAACCCTAACAGTGTTTTCAAGGTGAACGTCAGTTATTCTGGTCCCAACTTTTGAGTTTACTAACTTCATTCTTGAAGAAATTAGCTGTTCACAAACGCACTGGCGTGCGCAAATGGGGAAGGGTTGATGGGGTTGCAACCTGGGCTATCCTGAAGAAAATTATTGAGAGTATGCGGTGATGTCTTAATTAAAGAGTATTGAAATTGCGGGGTAACTCTGGACTTGGTGACGTCACCGCGCCGCGCTGACTGGCATTTGACTGGTCGTCTATCGTCTATCCAAGCTCAGGGTGGCAGTTACCACTTTCATCAGTTTTTCATTCCTCTCCTGGTCGTACGCAGGATATTATTTTGAGGCTTGGTGGGTTCTGGGAAGTTTTCTTAATTCCCTCATTTGTTTCCATTCAAGTTTGTAAATGACTAGAAAAGAAAAAGAAGGCTGAACTTTGTTGAAAGTTGCCCGAAAACCATAAAATACAAAAACTTTCTTGAGACCTTGAGAATATGGGGCACATATTCGGTATTTTTCAAAATTTCTTGAGAGTACGCGGCGCACACAGCGCGTACCCTTTGGGGACAGCCCTTTTGTAACCCTCCTTGTGATGATTGTTTGTTTGGCTTTTTTATGGCGCAAGAGCATCTGGGCTATACTGCGCCAATTTCCTTGCGATGAAATGTTGTATACAGGGTTCCTAGGAGAGTCCGAATGCGGCCAATAACTTTTGAACCAAGACAGATATTGCAAAGAAAGTTAGATATTAGTTAATAAAATGACTATGCACTATCAGATGAGATGAACAGCAGCGCTCCTGGTGGCGAATTGAGGAAGTTAAAATTTTTTTTCTCGAAAAATAATAAAGATAAGTAAATATTTTCAATTAGAAAGTTGTAGAGCATCCTACAGTTAGTAAGCAAAACATACGGCTTACATGCACTATGTACACGTACTGCCACAAAGTAAGGTGTTCCGAATGTTTCAGTACATCGCTTTCAATTGATGCTTTCTGATAGCTTAAAAGTTGAGTTGAAGTTCTTATTGGAGAAAAATCACCTCTAAAGCTCTAAAAAGCATTAACTGAAAGCTATGCATTGAAACTTCCGGAACACCTCACTTTGTGGCAGTACATGTACTTAGTACATGTGAGCCATATGTCTTTTCTTACCAACTAAAGAATGCTCTACAACTTTCTAATTGAAAATATTTTCCTGTCTTCCTTATTTTTCGAAATAAAATTTTTAACTTATTCAATTCGCCACCAGAAGTGCTGCTGTTCATCTCTTCTAATAGTACATAGTCATTTTACTATACCAATACCTAACTTTCGTTGCAATATATGTCTTGGTTCAAAAGTTATTTTCCGCATTCGAACTTCTCTAGGAACCCTGTATATACATATAAACATATAGAATTGTAGCTCTTGTAGCGTACTGAAGAAATTTGGTAGCGCACGAAGGTATCCAGTGATGAGGTGCTTAGGTACTTTTTCTTATTTATTAGCATATAGACTCACATACAATTATAACTATATACATATTTAAATACTGCTTGTACGAAGGTGTTCGCCGGAGACAAAAATACGAAAACAATTTAAAGGAGGGACTCCAATCCGCCCTTTAATAGGACAGAGGAATAACACGCCGCTCTGTACATGAGTTCTTGGTCACTAGGTGAGCTAAGAAAATACAAATTACTGTTGTTCACTAGACGTGAAACAGGGTGCCGGTATTTAGCCTCAGGGCGAAGTCTTGAAACACATAGAAATTTTCGAGCGTCTTGGAGTTTAGTACAAATTTTCGGAGGAGGAGTTACTTGAAAAGTATAGCTGTTATTGGTTGAAGAAATCTGCGCAAGCGCATTAAAATGAATTTGCAGCTGCACGGGACATGCTGAACATCACTCGATAAGAGACAGAAAAAGAGCTTAAGGCGTTGACAAGTACCATTCCAGACCATTCGTACTGTCAAAATTAGGAATTTTACGGTTTCTGTAATGTCAAGAGAAGCACATGTTGCTGAGAAAGGGACCCGTATGGCATTCGTTGTGTGGCCCTTTCTCGATACCTGAACAATTGCAGGGAAAGCTTGAAATCTTAGGAAATAGTGAAAGATTTGAGAGAGAGAGAGTTACACAGGCAGATGTTTCTATTAATTCGAAAAGAAGAGAGGTATTCCGAACTAATCTTCGAGAGAAAGTATAAAAATGTTTGTTAAATTTAAAGTGTAGCATTTTAACGATATACTCTGTACCCCACCATTGTAAGCTTGTTTGTTTGTTTTGTGGTTTTACGGCTCAAAGACTACAATGGTCATGCTGCGCCGGGACCTACTGTTTTCCGAGGAATCCGAACCTCTTATGGCCTAGGGAACCAAACCCCGGACTACAGTGAGCAGTGCGATCTTTTATGAGATCTCTGAGTAAGCGTTCTTTTTGCACTGCTGGGAGTCGAACCCGGATTAGCCGCGCAATAGGAGAACGCGTTACCACACTGCGCCACCGCAGGGCCCATTGTAAGCTTGAAAATCCGCTGTTGAATTTTCTGCACACGCCTATGCGAAGATGTAAGTGCTTCCAAATAGCGACATCCTTTCAAGAGCATGCAGTCAGATGGTTGGAAGGATGTTCTTATCGACATATTTAGAATAGAATTCAACGGGTCCTAAGTTGAATTCCTTTAAAATCACTGTTGCACTGCAAATAAATAAAACTACTCCTAATGTCCATATAAGCCTGAGAACTAAAATGAAACACGATTGCGGAAAATCACATATTACATTACTTCTGTTTTAAGATATTTCTTACGAAATGTGGACGGAATAAAGTACATAGAGTTAAGGTTCACAAGGAAACTTCCTGGACTGCAACGCATGGATTTTGATAAGAGTTGTACCACTGTATAGGTTTCGTCATGAGAAACAAAAAAATCTAATGGAACTACTTGCCCGAATCCAACCGCTCAAGAGCTGCAAAGCGGTTGGTACAATCCGTCCATCATACAATCATTTCGTTTACAAACAAAAAAATATCCTTGAAATGGTATTGTATTGCATAATATTTTACTGTATATGTTGACTGGAGATGTGTTTTAAAATGAATCAGGAACTAACTCCTCACCTGATCCTATGGGATGAATAAAGGGCATGGGCAGAGCCTAAGGAGGCAGTTTTCTCAGGTACTCAACCATGGAGAATTATAGCAGTACCTGTCTGTGACTCGCGTTCCAGGCGCTCTGGTTCAGGGGAGGTGGCATGCACCCCTGTGATATGTGAAGTCGTGCCCATTCATGAAGGTGTCTTGGGTGAGTCTTGTGACTGTAATACGATTATCGACAAAGCAATTCTCAGCCAGCTTCTTTGTGGTCTTTTATCCCATTATGGACATCCCAGTTACATAAATATAGCCACAAGTCAATAACAGGTCATTAGCTTTCGCTTGTTCATGTATATGGCATAGCAATTGAATTATAATATATATATATAGAGAGTCCAAATTCATAATATTCTATATGAAAAAGTACATTTCTTTAATTGCAATATATACCAAAACATCGGCTACACTAATCACAGTAGAAAAATACGGGAAAATTATACGAAATAATATTTCAAGGATAATTTTTTGCTTGTTAGTGGAATGATTGTATGATGGATGGATTGTACGAATCTCCTTGAGTGGCTGGATTCGGAGGGGTAGTTCTA